>JAHPZR010056058.1:50000-67500 GCA_019787425.1 Platygyra sinensis | reverse complement strand
CAACAAGCTAGTTATAATGATTCAAAAGTTTTAACCTTTTTATCATTTGTGTCTTCCAAGTACAAAGCTTAAACCTTATGAATCATGGAATTACAGGGTTGTAGCTAAGAAAATAGTCTGCTGGCTAAGATTTTCATTGAACCTGTTACCATTTTTCGCGAGAGTCCTGGTACGAAATTCATTTCTCGTCTTTCACAACACCTTAAATTCGAGTCTACCAAGCTTCATGTTTACCAGATGGCAGATGCAGCACATGGAAAGAGAGCATGCTTAACATGTGCTTAAAACAAAATTCCTATTCCAATTACATACAGTAAGTCATGATACTGTGATACTGGCACTGATACTTGGAATTTATTCTAAACTTTGATTTACATGTAGACTGTTCAATATGGTTCAGTCGGTGATCAACTCTTTCTCAGGGCGAATTTCGCAGGCAGCTGGCACTTAGCGACAACCCTGGAATTACTTGGAAAGCTGAGCCTATCAGAAGAAGCTCACTATACCTGGAATTCTTTGACCTGATATTTGAAGCACAAAAATCTGTACTTGAGAATCCTTCCTGAAATTTTTAGTGAATGAAGAGTTGAGTTTCACATTTGAGCAGTGCTGTGATGCATTACATGTAGCTTCAACAACCCAATGTTCATCACAAAAGAAAAAAATTGACACCTGTTGTGCTGTTGCCTTGACATTAACTGTTTTGCCACTGGCCCTGTGTTATTAAATGAATTCTTTGTGTTGTTGCAGTCTCATCAAAACTATGAAGAGTTTGATGTGTTCAGTCTGGATGATGTTGATGCTGCTTTTGATAAAATCATTCAGTTAAAGTATTCTCAGAATGTCAGCTTGAAAGGTAAGTTGTAACATTGAAATCATCTATGATTACTCTAGTTGCTACTACACTGTAGAGCAGTTGTCAATTGAGTGTTGTAAAACCAAGCCGGTCGAAGGATGTACATGTAGAGAATCAAGTGAAGCAATCAATTTCAAAGTAAACACATTTACACGTAGCTGACATGAAATACAATGTAGGGGAAATGTGTGCAAGTCAGTTTAATTAGTTTTGGTGCTGTCCGTATCACTGCAAGCGAGTGTTAAACATACACATCGAACCAATCCATTGAAAGACTGATGTTTTGACTTCACAGATGGATTTAAACATTCTGAATTGAGCCATTTTGCCTTGTAAACTTCAATGCAACACAAGGAATCAAAAAGGGAAAGGCAAATTTTTGGGAGACTGTTTTCATCTCAAAGTTAAATCTCAAAAAGGAGGTCGCCCATCTGGGTGACTGGGTGTGTTTTTCTTGTCTCCTGAAGATGGAGGCTGGTCGCCTGTGGTGACTGGGTGCTGCTAGAGTACAGCCTTGCAGTATATTATAAAGTAAATGAAAGGCCGCGTGCAAGAACATCCCCTTGATTTTTTGCTAAAATCGAAAATGGCCAAAACAGCTCCAAACTTCGCATGCCAATTTGTTTATACCTGTAGAAAACTGCCTTGCACTTATTTCCCCTCGTTTCTGTTGCGTATTCCAGAAATAAAGTATGCAAAGCACTTGCTTGTCACAGTCCGCGCGCGTCTTTTGGAACTGCTTTGTTGCACAATACTATTAGCGTTGTTTTTCTTTTAAGTTTTTTCAAATGCTGACTTTATCTCCTAGGGTTAAGAGTTCCCAGTTTTATTAGATTTAGGGTTAGGGTTACCGCTCGAAACTAGGGTTAGCGTTGAAGGTTAGGCTTATGGAACAAGGTTAGGGTTAGCGTTTGGGGTCATGGTTATGGGTCGAGCTTAGAGTTAACGTTCAGGCCTAGGGTTATTGCTTAGGGTTAGGGCTAGCGCTCAAAATTAGGGTTATTGCTTAGGATTAGGGCTAGTGCTCAGAATTAGGGTTTTTGCTCAAGGTTAGGGCTAGCGCTCAGAATTACGGTTATTGCTTAGGGTTATGGCTAGCGCTCAGAATTAGGGTTATTGCTTAGGATTAGGGCTAGCGCTTAGAGTTAGCACTAGCGCTTCGGTTCGGGCTAGAGTTAAGGTCAGGACACGTTAGGGTTAGCGGTGTTAGGCCAAGGGAAACAATCTCGACTTGCACGAATCGATAGTTTAACTAAACTCAATGAAAAGTGGCTAGAGAGAGAGGTTGGATGTTTTGCAAATCGGCTACGTCGGTGATTGAAATGTTTCTACGTGAAATTACTTTTTTGGTACAAAACTGCTCGTTCCATGAAATGATTGTATCTGACAACACAGAAAGTGAAAGCCTTAAGCTAACATGCTGCTCATGCCGAAAAAAAGCGCATGAAATGGAAAATTCATCAGCAACGGAACGCTGAAATACAAAGCAAAACTTACATTTGAGCTGAAGTTTTCTTCTTCCTATAGTCTTCCTATAGTTAAACCTGCGATCAGGCGTTCTTTGTCTTTTCTTCTTCGCGGCGGGCTCGATTCTATCACAATTCAAAGTAATCATCTGCTTGGAAAACCATGATACACACACACGGAACGCTTGCTTGCGAATTTAACCGACCTGCGATTTCTCTTTGGCCCATAAAAATGGCTTAGAAACTTCGAAGGTCTTCGAAGCACAGGTCAAATGCAACGACTTTGCTGCCTGGCCTTTCTCGCCAGTTCCCGGCCATGTCTGAGTCACGCTAACAAGTGCTATAAGTCGCGCACACGATGGTCACGCGCTTTACGTATGAAAGATTATTATGGGATATCCCAGAAATTTTTGGAGCGAAGGATAGTGAGGTGGCTAATTTCAAGAAAATAATAAGAGTCTAGAAAGCAGTTCTAATTTCCAAAACTGACACATGCCGAAGTTTGGCAAATGAGCCATAAGTCCACGACCGATGCTTTGTTTTGGACGAAGAAGCGTTTCTAGACTCTACCGCCTGGCTCACTTGTTCCTCAATGGCTAAGATCACGGCAGACTTAAACCATGATCTCGGAACAAGAACACACCTCGCTTCTTTGAGGCGTGCTAATGACTTTGATCGAGGGTCAAAGGCTTAATGATGCCAAATCTCCTACCAGGCGGGCGCAAATATACCTCAAATAAGCGTTGAATATCGGTGGAAATAACAAGCAAACTCTGTGTAATAAACAGGTAAGCCAGCTCTAACTTTGTGTTATCGCTTTGCGCGCCAAAAGCGTAAGTCACTGACAATGGCAGCTAAAAAACATGTCATCCCAGATCCCTACCAGTAAAAACGGCAATTAAATTACAAAGACACGGAGAAGGTTTTTGAAAGAAAAAGAAAAACAGAACGAAAAAAAAAAAGATATCACCGACCTCGAATCGAGCCCACGAGTGTCACGACAAAACAAATACGAATCAGCTTCGTTCAGCGCTTATCCACTTGAGCTAACGGAGCAGCAGTGCGAAATCATTGCCTTATAGTGACTTCATGCTTTAGCCAAACAAAAGGTTTCTTTTGTTTTTCGTTTAACAATAGATCTCCAAAAGATGCCGCTTGGAAAACTGAGTCAGTTTTGCATACGTTATTTCTAGACAACGAAGAGAGACCCTGCGAAACAAACTTCAGAGCAATGTTTCTCAGGTAAAACAAAGCCCACATGCCAAAATTCAGCTACTTTTGAGCACTTTGAAAATGGCCAAAAAATCTAGGGGACGTTCTTGCTCGCGGCCTTTCAAATGTAGTGGCCGAGGAATATCATTCTTTTTACACCCTGATCTCTGAAACAAGTCATGTGATGAAAAAAAAAAGTTGCACAACTTTGTACAGGTAACAAAGCATTGTAATATCTTGATTATGACACTTTTTGGGAACAGAGAGGGAAATTTAAAGACTCGAGATAATAATTACATGTAAGACACAGATAATCTTCATTAACCATTGATACACATTGGTCGAGAGAGGTGCTGTTAATGTAGATTCAAGTTGTCTCACGCAAGTGGCAATTAAGTCCCGATGGAAGGCAACCTAAGAATGTTAAACAATCAATCTTGAATGATCATGCTAACCTTTACAATCAAGGTCTTCATCACGCTTCACAAAGTTTTTAGCAGTCCTACATATTTCTCACTGTTTTTTCTCTCCTTATATAAATTTAAAGGAAAAGGGCATGGTCTAACAATAACACCTTATGCTGCTGGTCACATGATTGGAGGAACCATGTGGAAAATTGTCAAGGATGGAGAAGAGGACATTATTTATGCCGTGGATTACAATCACAAGAAAGAAAGGTAGGGGAAACTCATAAATTAAGGCACTTGCCATTGGTGAGGACTTTCACCATTCTGGGAAACTGACACCATGCCTGTGGTCACGTTTGTCTCCATAATTTGTCTTAATCATCCTTGGTCATTACTTTCCTTATCAAGTTTTGGTCTCTTCATACTTCTGTGGTGGTCTTCTACCCTAGAAAATCTTTACTTTGAGGCTCCCTAGTGCAGGGATGGCGCAGTGGTGAGAGTACTCGATCGCCTTGCACCACTGTGGCCTGGGTTCGATTCATGCACCCAGCGTCACATATGGGTTGAGTTTGTTGTTTGGTTCTCGTCCCTGCTTCAAGGGTTTTTCTCCAGGTTCTCCGGTTTTCTTCCTCCACAAAAACCAGCACTCCAAATTCCAATTCAATCCCCGCCTTTGATTATCATGTCATGTTAAAATGCTCATTACAAGTATGGTAAAATTAGTGATCTCCCAAATATCAGTTTGGTAACTGGTAGGTTGGTACATGTATCTCTGGTATACACTGTAATTCTTTCTTCATAAAAAATATAACAATTTGGGAAGTTGCATTTAAGGTCAAAATCTCAATTTAATAAACTAAGAGGTTGAAATGCTCAACAAGGGTTTAGTTGTAATACAGGTACCCAGACATTTGACATGTCCAATTCCGTTTTATACTGAGAGTGCATTGCACAACAATCACACTTATTTTTGTCATTATTGTTTACTAGGCATCTGAATGGAGCAGTGTTAGAAACTCTTAGCAGACCCTCTTTACTCATAACAGACAGCTTTAATGCACTTAATGTGCAAGCCAGAAGGAGGGAAAGAGACACACAGCTTATGAGTAAGTTGCATACAGGAAAAACCTTCACCTTGAGCAGTGCTTGAAATTAGTGGTTGTCCATCTCAGATGACCAAAAACTTAATCACCAGTCCAGGCAACCTTTTTCTGACTGATATTAAGAGTCCACTTGCCTGAGGAGAGCCCAGAGCTTCAAATTAATCTGACTTGAGTGGCATCTTGGTGGTTAATGATGGTACCATAAACAAACATGTACAGCTGCTATACTAATAATAAACCCATGTTTTAAATATCTACACATGTACATGAACATATATGTAAGCAACACTCTGCAGATATGAAAAAGAGGATACCTGAAATTCCTGTAAAATTCAATTCTGTTCACTATTACTAAATGAAACAAAATTCAGGAGGTTGAAAAACTTACTTGGACTACTTGGACATCATTTCTCACGCAAAAAAACATTGAGAGGGCCATTTGCATATTTCCACTCATGACTAATTATAAGAAGCTCACTAATTCACTTGTTAGCAATCTACATGTATTCTGCTGTAACTCAAACCAACAATATAATTCATTTTCATGTGTTGGTTGTCTCACTTTGTTACATGTACATGTATGTCGCTTGTGTAAAGCTGCTGGTATGTGCTGTAGATTATACAAATAATAAGTAAATAATTTTTAAGGAGTAATGAAAGGACCATATCGCATGGACACCCATATTGTATGTTTAAGTAATGTATTTATTTTTATATTCATTTTATGTGACCATCTCACTGTAAGTAGGTAAGAGTAGAGTACTTAATGCAAGAAGTGTTAGTATCCAGTATTCTATTGCACTGTACTGTGCTGTGCTGTCCCATCCTGCTGTCCCATCCTGTGCTGTATTGCATTGCATTGCATTGCATTGCATTGCGTTGTTCAGTTGATCCTCTGGTTGAGACCACCTCTCCTCAGCAACTAGTTTTCTATAATACAAAAAGTTTTTAAGTCAAATCACTATACTTCTTGTAAGCGACCACCTCCCATAAGCAATTCCGACCACGTTTAGAGCTAAAAGTTCAAAATTTTCTTTTGTTTTTAACCTAGCAGTGCTTGTGTGGCATTAGACAAATCCCCATTATTGATATACGTATTCATGTTCATGAGGACTACTGGTAGTTATTTTACAATTAGTCATTCTACATGTACATGTACTTATGCTAGAATATCAGGTATTGCACTGACACAATACCATGCCATGGGGTGCTACATGTATGAGGTGACTTAGTGAAGTGGATTTGTCAAATGACAACGTATCTGAGTTGTCATTTTAGACAAATCCAACTCATTGATACATCTATAAACATGCACATGAGGAACAGTTATTTTACAAAATGTCATTCTGCTTCTGCCATAATAATTATCAGGTATTGCACTAAAGCCAGCTGAGGTTGGATTTTGCTATGAGTTGTCTCAGTGAAGTGGATTTGTCAAATGACAACAGTGTTGGGTTGTCATTTTAGACAAATTTAACTCATTGGTGCACCTATAAACATGCAAATGAGGAATATTTATTTTCTAACAAGTAATTCTACTCACAGGTATTGCACAGCCACTAAGCAAGCTAACTGTGGATTTTGTTCTCAATGTCTCGAAATAATGTTTATTGTTATCATTCTATTTGCATTGTATGTTGGGTCGTGATTAAAAGGTGTGTCAGTGAAGTGGATTTCTATAATGACTGCATTGTTGGGCTGTTATGATAGAAATTCAACTTACTGATACATACATGTACATATACAAGTGTAATTTAGATCCGTGGCATATATAAATTATTTGCAACAAGACTTTCAACTTCTGTAGGAATATCAGGTGTGGCACTAAGCCAGCTTGTTGTGGACTTTGCCATCAAGTTTTGACCTGTTTATCACAATTTGTATCTTCATTGGTCGTTGGGCTTCGTGATTTAAAGGTGTCTCAGTGAAAGTGGATTTGTCTAATGACAAATCCAACTCATTGATTCATATAATTATATTCATGCAACAGAAAAATAGTTATTTTTATACTACAAGACATCCTACTTCTGCAAGAATATCAGGTATTGGCACTACATCAGCTGAGACTGGATTAAATGCTACATGTATTACATTGTTAAATGTTTGTCACAATTCTGTTTCTGTTATCAAGTATTAAGCTATTTATTGTTCTGTTAATGTTGGGTTGTGATTGAAAGGTGTCTCACTGAAGTGGATTTTTCAAATGACCTGCAGTGTTGGGTTATCATGATAGAAATTCAACTCATTGGTACATGTACATGTATATGTCTGGATGAAGAATAGTTATAACCTTGTACTCCTGCAAGGATATCAGGTGATTCACTAAGCCAGCTGAGAGTGGATTTTGCTATAAGGTGTCTTAGTGAAGTGGATTTGTTAAATGACAACAGTGTTGAGTTGTCATTTTAGTACAAATCCAACTTATTGATACATCTATGAAACATGCACACGAGAAGAATTCTACTCGACTCGCATGTATGCAAGAATATCATGTAACTATATGACTAAGCCATATCAATTGCTATCAATTTGTCCAATGTTTATTACAGGTGCACATTGTGTAAATTATTCCAAAAAATATCCATATCTCCCCATGGAAGGGATTTTTTCTCAGACCTCGCACCCCTCTGGAAATTCAAATTAAGCTTCATACATTTCTTTATTTTTTGCCTCACAGAACTCCCTACCCCCCCAGGAAATTCAATCCCTTCTGTGGGGTGTATGGATATTTTCTGGAACTGTACATTGTAGCTGTTTTCTACCCTAAGCAGAAATTAAGCTTTTCATTGCATAGTTTATATTATTATAGTTGTGACGTGTCAGTAAGCTTTATGTCGTAGTGATTAATACTTCTGAGGAAAAACATCAGGAATTGATTTATGTGATCGCCAAGTATTCTAAAAAAGCAACTCTCCTTTTTTGTTCAACAAGAAATTCTTTTAAGAAACCAATGGTGTTTAATTTCTTTACATTGAGAATCGGCTTACTTTTTCTTCTTCCTCAAAAAACATGATTTATGCTTAGCCACTTGTGAAACACTTGGAACATGACAGGTACATGTGTTTTCAATGTTCAACCGGGATTCATTAGGGCAACCAAATTTAGAGATCTCATTGTCTGGCATTGAAAGATGGACAACCAGGATTTATTTTTGTTTTCAAGCACTGCTTAATAAGTAGTTCTAAGTTCAACTGGTATACATGTAAATCATGACTCTTCCAGACTGTTTTCAACAAGATGAGACATCTGTCAAAAGGTAGGTGACTAGTACTGTTTGGGGTGAATACATTTACCTTTCTAGTACATACCTACATAATCTACATAAAATTACTAATCCTCACATTGATGAGGGTGATTAGGACTCTAGAAAGCAATAAAGGGATCAATATCAGTATCTGGGCAACTGTGCCCTTCCCCTCCCCTAACCCAGCATGTTCCGTTCTGTAATTTTTAGCTAATTTTACTTAACCTTGTAAATTCTATTGTAAATGTGTATATGTGAGTTTTATTGAACCCAGGGCCCCTAAGGATACCAGCTTTGCAGCTGACTGGGCTACCCTGGTAAATAAAGTTGTCTTGTCTTGTCTGTCTTGTTATAATAAGTTAATAAGTTAGTGTTACTGTTGGGTTAGGAGAGGGGTAGGTGTGCAGTTGCCCAGATACTGATATTGACCCAATAAATATGCAAATTTACCAAGGAAAAAATAATACACAAGTAAATTCAGAAAAAAAAGATGACAAGAATTTTGTTATCTAGTAGTAACAGCTGGGTTTGTCATCACGGCATGCTGGCAAAGGAAAAAAAATTATAACTACAGCTGGCACTAAGCTTCCTGGATGTACCTAACAGCCATTTTCACTAGTCAAACAGTCATTTACACTACTTTTGAAGTAACAAGTGTAAATTCATTTTTTCTGAAATGTTAACCCTGTCCCCCAATACAAAAAAAATCATCACTTCCTGATACAATTCATTAACCCAATCACTTCAGGCTATCCGAAAACATCTTTCTTTTCAAGCTGTTACTGTAAGTAAAAGGACTAAGGGCTCTCTATAAGGACTCTTCTTTAGGACAACTTGAAAACAAGGCTGATGTCTGTTACCTGTAATAGTTTTTATTACATACATGTATATGTATGGCTGTGTCTCACAAAGACTGGGAACTACCAAATTCGCGAATTAGATTGGCTGAAATTGATATTGAAAGCAGTTCTAGATTTTCCCGTCTAGACCAGTTACATTTTGCAGTGAAAAAGTTGCCAAACTAAAAGAAAAATAATTGACTATTTTCCTCTAATTCTTCTTTGGGAAGTGCCAAACAACCCTGATGAGAAAATAATAAAGATGACGAGCAAACTTGGCAGAATTAGCATGGCTCATTGCTGTTCGCAAGCAATCAGTTAGTGCAAACCAGTTACACTGAACAATTAAATTGTTCTTGTTCTCTAAGTGACATATAATGAAACATCTTAACCAAGCTTACATGTAGTCTGTATGAAGGATCTTGACCTTGGTCATGAGTACAGACCTCACTGCATTCAGTCTGTACTCCGCCCTCAGTCAAGATTCTCTGATTACAGACCTCCTGCTTGGTTAATGAGACCTACATGTAAATATCATCTTCATTTTCCTGTATGCCTTTGAGTTACGTGTTATGTGCAGTAGAAAACAATGTAAAAACAATTTTCACAATTTCCAAGAGCAAGCTGTATGCCCAAAGTTATATGATTATGTTTTTTGGTCACTTCTGCTTAGATGAGATGTTGCAAACAGCTAGAAGGGATGGCAATGTACTGATTGTTGTGGATACTGCTGGAAGAGTTCTTGAGTTATCTCAACTCTTGGTAAAGCATAAAAATGTCACCGTTAATTTTTTCACTTGTACTTTTCTGCAAGATAATTCATTATGTTAAGTAGTTTCAAAGCACTTTTGCACTATGGCTGATCTTTGTTGTGCCTCTAAAGTATGATGATTGTTGTCAGTGGTGTCTGTGAACTGTAACTGTAACTCTTGAGAATCCATGTTTGCTAGGGAACTAATACCATCTTCATGTAAGTTTGGAATGATGTTTACTTGCTCCATCACAATATAGGATCAGTTGTGGCGCAACCCTGATTCAGGATTATCAGCATACTCCCTTGCAATGCTTAACAACGTCAGCTACAATGTGGTGGAATTTGCCAAGTCACAAGTAAGTTTTCATGGCTCGTGAATTTTGACTGGGTGCAGTACATGTACATGTACAAGTTCTTTTGTTGGTATAGTTATGTTAACCTGATTTCTGTAAGATGAAGGAGTTACTCCACCCAAGATGAGATGTTAGTCCACTGCAAGTAACACCAGCTTATGCATTAGGTTACCTAACACCTTCCAGAACTCATGCACACTAGTCTTAAATCTCACAGTGGGTCAGTTTCCACCCAGGTGGCCTGACAAAGACTTTACAGTACCTTGCTTTGTATTGTAGGGTTGGCATACTCCTGAGTAGCTGTTTTAAGTGTTTACAGCTGTAGTAAAGTATTGCTTATAAAATGTTTTCCTTTTTGTTTTTTTTCCTGTCCTCTTCAGGTGGAATGGATGAGTGACAAAGTTATGAAGTCATTTGAAGTTGGCAGGATGAATCCTTATCAATTCAGGTTTGTATGACTTAAAAGTGTAAACTTGACAATACAAAAGTAATTAGTTATTAGGGTGGCCTCAAGAACAACATGGATTAAAAATAAGTGAATTTTATACATTAGCTTTTTTCTCTTCATCAAAACTCGAAACGGGTTTGGAATGCAGATGATGCCATCATTATTGTATGATCTGCAGTTATGACATCACGGGCGCTGATTTCGAAAATTCACTGTACGTTTTCGGCCAATCAGAAAAGAGTTAGGGAGTTCAATGTATAATAATTATGATAATTTGCAGTCAAGGATTGAATCTCTGAGTGTACATAAGGGAGACAAGTGGATTGTCCTTATCTATTCATGTCAAACTCTTATTTCTTGCTGACATCTGAGAAAACAACCAGTCCATCATTCTTACATGTTGTTTATGTTATGTTGATTGGTTAGTTTTCTTCCAGGTGGCCTAGTTTGAGTAGTCGCACTGTACGTTGCACACAGCTGATCACTTTGTCCTTCTGTTGACTGATCACTTGTTATTTTTCCAGACACTGTTCTTTGTGCCACAGCTTGGCAGACCTTGCTAGGGTCCCAGAACCTAAAATTGTCCTCGCATCAGTTGCAGATTTGACTTGTGGCTTTTCACGGGAGCTGTTTATCAAATGGGCGGAGGATCCAAAAAATACAGTTGTGTTCACCTGCCGTCCGTCACCTGGGGCACTGGCTCGCCACTTTGATTGACAACTTACAGCAAAAGACAATAGACATAGAGGTAAATGTGCAGGAGGACAATGTATTTCTAAGGTACAAGTACAGCTGTACTTGATAAAGCATTCTATGAGCAAGGCCGTGCTACTAAAGGTCCTAGATATATTCCAATTGTGGCCCTCACACTGTCTTGTTAAAGAAAATAATGTATTAATTTTTGAAAACACAACTGAAAAGCCATTCTGATAGAGGAGTTTTCTATTGAGTGTTGTAAAGCCAAAAGTAAGCACTCTGGCTAATAACAAAAGATGCAGACAGTCCAATGAACCAATCCAAACTCCATGCAAATGCATATCAGTTGACGCCAAGTACAGGAAGACGTGCATGTAGAAAGTCATCACGATTTGGTTTTCTTGTCACTCTGATTGGATAGCAATGTGACACAATTTTTTAAGTGAAAACTGCTTTATGGACCCAAATGTATTGACAGTATGGGTACAGTACAGTATAGGTTAAGATAAAGTCTGTGTTTGAGCCTAGTGGCCCAGGGTTGTCAAAATAAGCCAGCAACCGGCGCATTTCACCAGCTATTTTTAATACTACGCCGGTTACTCCGACTGTTAGTGGGTCAGTTCTGAGTGTGATGTTGGAGAAATAAAATGGAAATAGCCGCTTACTTTTTGGATAGAACCTCCTACTCAAAAACCCACTGACAACCCTGCATGGCCCCTTGATACCAGACGGCTTGATTTACAGTACAGTGCAGTAACCATTAGACTACCAAAGCTTCCCTGCAACATGGTCCATATAAAGAGTGAGGGTGTAATCATCCCAGTTTATTGTTATGTAAAAACTAACAAACCTTCAAATAGGAAGAACATCTTGCTTATTCAATAAATATAAAAAATTAGGTTCAATTCTTTTGTTATTGGTTCATTCTGGAACTGTGTCAGATGTTTTTTCACACATCTGCTTTCTTTTTTTTTCTTTTTTTTTCCAGGGCTTATAGCCATACTTAATGGTACCTTTTTTAATTATATTCATGCAAATATACATGTGACAGTGTCAACATTAATTTCAGGTGAAAACAAGAGTTAGGCTGGAAGGAGAGGAACTTGAGAGATATCTAGAAAAAGAAAAAGAGAAGGAGAAAAGCCGACCAGTGACTGATGCAGCCGACAGAAGGTACACATGCATTCACAGTCTTACCTATATCATACTTGTCTTACTATTTTTCCTGCTATTTTGAACTTAGCCAGTAATTTGTAATTACTCTTTGCTGCATAGCACTCAAATTATAATGACTTCATATGGACTTTAGTTTACATTAAAATATACATGTAGATAGGACCCTGTGCGTGCTCTGATTGGTCAAAAACCCATGTTTTATCAGAGTATAAAACATAGAAAAAGCGTGTTTTATTGTTTTGCGTGTGTAAAATATATATTTTAAAGCAAATGAAGAAGCCTAAGCCGTGTATTACACTGTAATAAAACACTCCGGTCATTTGAGAACACTCGAGAAATGTAGAAAACACTCGCCTGCGGCTCGTGTTTTCTACATTTCCCTCGTGTTCTCAAATGACCATCGTGTTTTATCACAGTGTAATACACGGCTTAGGCTTCTTTATTTCTTTATTACTTCTTTATTTGTTAAAAAGTACATGTATGCAGCTCATGGCCCCATCATATGTTGGTATTGTTTCAATCAGGGAGATACATGTACTCTGCAAAGCCAGTGTATTATAGGATTTATTTACACATGATATAGGTGATGTAATAATTGGAGTGGGGGTGTACAGAGCAAAAAGTATAGGGCTTGAGGTCATGGTATACTCTATGAATAGAGCACAACGCCAGAGAACATTTTAAGAACACGTTTAAGAGCCGTGTATTTTCTTGTCTGCCTCTCCCTTACTCAATAAATAAGTTTTTGACCACACCATATTTCTTGATCTTGATCTTCTTGGACCCTATCAGCACAAGGTTTTTAATGTATTATTCCACCTCCATGTGAACGTCTGAGCAGGGAAAACTCTCTCTATAATTTACAATTTTGTATTAATGATGTGTGCCTGTTTTTTTTTTTTTTTCAGTCATCGGCTGGTAGCAGAGGAGAGTGACAGTGACAGTGACGAAGATTTAGAAGGAGCTGTAAGGCATGATCTTATGATGGCCGATGAAAAGGTACATGTGGAACCTTCATGGTGGCATCCATGAGTAACTTACTTTCTTAAGGCTACAGTATACCTTCAGGGGTGTCTCGCGTCCAAGCAATGTAGCGCTTCCAGTTGAAACTGTAGATACCTAACCCCTACTGCATATCAAATTAAAACTTACAGAGCTGGCAATCTAATTCAACTATACCAATAATTTTGAAATAAAACGAATTGTCGAATTTTTCACAACTTCTAAATGCGAGCGTCCGAATCACCTTTTTAAAGCTACATGTACAAGTCAAAGCGAATTTTGTCTTTCGCTAATTTAATTTGTTCCTCAGTTTCCGGACCCAAAGCGCTAAAAAAAGGTATCTGTGTTAGGCCATACTCAGTTACAGTGAAAAGTTATGGAATGTTTTCGAGATAGTATTAGAAAAATTTAAAGTGTTTGTACCATCGTGGAGAATGCCTATTGTTCTCGGGACATTTTCTTGCAGTTCTTAGGTCTGTCATATTACCTATAATTATTCAAATTAAGCCCAGGAGGCGAGTGTCATTGGTTATGATTAACGCGCGCTTTTTCCCGTAGGGAATATGGCGTCGCTCATTAACTTGAAGAAGGCGGAGCAGTGAAACAATAAACTTTACGTATATTGTTTTCGCTATTGTTTAGCCTGTTCGCACCACTCAAATGTAAATTTACCGCTCTCCGAGAAAAATACGCGAGGGAAAACAAAAACTGGTTATAAAAATTTATTATTGATCCGTATTAAAGAAAGCTGAAATCGCGCGCCCTAAAATATCGCGAGGAAAACGACCGTTTGGAAAGAGTTTGCTTTGTTGCACCAGACTGAACTGATTCAAAGAAAACTAACAGAAGGGGTTCTTGGAACGCTTTCGATCGAATGTCTTTGAAAATGACTAAGCGCATTATTTGATCGCCGTGTTCGTACCGCCTGTTAAACCTCTTTATTAAACATTTGCGCAGTTAAAGAGCGGTTGATTCTCAACATATTTGTTTACTTACGCGCGTCAGTAGTGTTGTTCGTTATTCACTTGTTACGCTCACGAAGCAACGAACTCAAACAAAGGGCTAGCGCTCGAAACGTCAGCTTTCGAATCTCTTTACGGTGGCTAATTCACATTATCAACTCTGTTGATAAAACCAAATTATCCTGTAATACTCCCACCGACGCAGCACCATAGTTTCTTTAGAAACTTACCCCTCAAACAAAGTTCGTTGATCGATCGATGGCCGCTCATCTTATTTGAAAAACTTTGAAAACCATCGACCGCTTTTACCGCTTATCTGCGCAAAATATGAACAGAGCGCGTCTACTCTTGATCGGGCGCTGGTGATGATCTCTGTGTGCCTGCTTTTATCCCTCGCATTTGTTTACGTTTCGTCGTGATTTTGACGTTGATTCTTTTTCCGAAACCGCCTGATACTTTCGGCTAAAGCACTTCCAAGACGCTCGCCAGCAGATTCCGTTAATCGGTAGCCAAGAGGCAGGATACTTGATTGTAGAAGCTCAAACGCTGTGCTTGGCTGTCCACAAACTTCTCTCAATCTCCAAAGAGCTTCGCCGTTCAGCTGGAAGTGAAAAATGGGATTAACTTCGTTGACATACGGAGGAGCTATTTTGATAAGCAGGGGATGGATTGGGGTTTCGACGAGATTTGAAAAGACCTCCCGATCACCTGCGGTTTCGCTTTCCTTGTTCATTGCGCGACAAGGTTTCGAATGAATCAGCTGCGCCGACCAAATACTTTGAATATGGCGCTAATTGTGAATATTTTACAGTTAAGTGGTTTTCCTGAATGGGTATTGTTAGTTTTGACAGCCATTGTTATGCAGACGTCTGCTTAAGACAATAGCTCTTCCATTGAAAACGCGCCATTTTCAAACACAACTCGGACTGATAGTTTTCAAACTAAAAAGGCCGAAGGTTCCTGGAGACCAATCTTCAAAGTCGAAACGGGGTTTGTTATAGAAAAGAGCCATTTTTCATTTGCCGTGCGTGAAAGTTGGGAAGGCCGTTAAGATTGTCAAAAAATCGCTTCGGAAAACGGCCTTCATACTAAAAATGGCTGATTTTTGCCCATTTTTAAGCGCAAAAAGGCAGTCCTTATACCTGCTATATCCACTTACTTATGAGCTTAAATTGACGATACAACCTTCTTCTTCAAAAAGCAGCGCTTGAAAGTTCAAGTTATAACTCGTGGAAGTCAGAAAAGCAAGTTTTATCAACCCGAGCGCGCCAATTTGGGGTCTTTCTTCTCTTGTTCAGGGCAATTCATGGCACGCATATATTAAAATTTGCCGCTTCACCGGTTATGAATAATTGATGATGCCCAGGCATTCTCCGCGATGCAAAAATCGCTCTCATTGAAAAAATATTTCGTTCGAAGGAAGAAATTCGCAGACACTTTTTGTTGTTTATGTGTTAATCTACCCACTGTCAAAATTTGGGGCAATCGGACAAATTCCCTATGAGTTTTAAGCTCTTTACAGTGTCCGCCTCAAGTGAAAAAAATTGATTCGAGAAAACAGCGCTAAATATGTCAATCAGACGGGTAATTTTTTTACTTCCGGCCAAAACTTTAAACCGCCAATTCTCTTCCAATATTTAATCTTTTTCAATGATTTCTTTTTCACATTAGAGATTTCATTTGGATCATTACTTAAACCGAAAAATCGAAATTTGAAGAAAATTGCCGATCTGATGGTATACGGGGGTACTTGATGTAGAATAGGTCCTCAACTAGTACTTGCCACCCGACCTATCTCTCCTCCAACTCTGCCATTCTCGTGCACCTGCAGGTGTGATTGGGTCTCGCTCGTTCTATTTTTTTTTTTTTTTCATTTTCCCCTGCGTTTCCAGTCGCAACAATGGGTAGCATAACTATCATGAATTTGGGCACCCCAGTCTTTTGCTAATCTTACACCTTCTTTTTTCTTTCTTTCCAGGGTGGTCGTAAAAGCAGTTTTTTCAAACAGGCCAGATCTTACCCCATGTTTCCGTGCCATGAAGAAAAAGTCAAATGGGACGATTACGGCGAGTTTATCAAGTATGAAAACAAGTTGTATAACAAGTTCTCAAGGAATTTTATGTTTTATTTCGTTACTTTCAGAGTTTCGTTTTAGACAGGATCTTTACGATCTCTCAGTGCTGATTAACTAATATAATTTCCGATTTTACTCCATGATTCAAACAGACCGGAAGATTTTATGATCAGAGAGTTGGCAGCAGCAGAAGAAGAAAAAGCCAAAGTGGTGAGAAATGTCCATTTTTGGTTAGCATAGACCTGCATGTGTCATAAAACTTCCACAGGCATTTAATCATAGATGTTTTTTTAGCCGACAAGGTGAACTATGAAAAGATTGAACATTAGTATAGGCCTGGTTACCAGTCACTGTTCAGAAAAGGCGCCAGCGCTCTTCTTGGTCACTTGCGGGGGGCTGGACCCAAGAGAGCGGCAGAAATCGATCCTACCATTGTTAGACTGCCCACAATTTTAGTGATATCCTTTCCCGTGAAGAT
The DNA here is from genome assembly GCA_019787425.1 of Platygyra sinensis. NCBI lineage: Eukaryota > Metazoa > Cnidaria > Anthozoa > Scleractinia > Merulinidae > Platygyra > Platygyra sinensis. The sequence continues at coordinate 50,430 of JAHPZR010056058.1, read as the reverse complement.
CCTTAACTAATAGTGTTTCCTGACCCTAAAGAAGTGCTAAAACAATCTTGACTACCAATGTGAAGTAGTGTTTCTAACGAGTTCTTAAACAGAAACGTGAGTGGTGCCGAAGCGTTTTTGTTTTGTTCTTGTTTGCTATATTGTGGTTATTCCATCTTAATTTTCATTGCGTCGGCTCCCCTACGTTACGCCCACCAAACTGCTAAACCAAACTCCCTTCTAACCCCTCCCCGCCTTAAAAGGCTTCCTTGCCCTCTATAAGCCCTATCACGTTACTCATATAGTTCCCTCTTCTCAAGATCAATGCAGGTTTGTGTTACATTCTACTTATCTCTCAACAGGAGCAAAATAAAAAAGAAACTGTGGATACTGAGGCTCTGGCTGGACAGGGTGAGTAACAGGCCAAAGGTCATTGTAAAGTCATTCAGTT
>JAHPZR010056058.1:37500-45000 GCA_019787425.1 Platygyra sinensis | reverse complement strand
AAACCAGGTGTTTACACCAAGATGTGGAGACACTGTCGACTCTACTGGAGAAAGATACATTTACCAGGTGAGACACAAAGAAAAGAGACAGTTAGGTGTCCCTGTTTCACGAGCTCGAAAACTTTACTTTAAAGAAAGAAGTGTAAATATTAGCAATTTAAAATGTAGCTGTAACCTGCTAAAACAATCTTCGTAAGGCCACATAAGGGAATCTTAAAATAAGGGAATTGCTGCCGGAAGGTTGAGTTTCACTGTTAAAGGAGCAGTGTCACGAAGATTTTGCTGTTTTAGGTCAGTTCTGTGCTAAAATCTTTACTTTGAGGCTTTAATCATAAACTAAGTGCTTCTGTAAAGCTACGACGAAGATATGAAATGAATTTTATCAGAGAGGACTAACCATGCATAATAAATTTCTTGAGGATTTTTGGGACACGTAGCATCAAAACTCGAAAAAATGGGCCATTTTTTTCAAGTTTCAATCCATTTCCATCCATGCCATCCGTAGCGACAGGCGACAGGAAACAGTTTCAGTACCTTTAATAAGGTAGTCATTAATAACAAAACTAGATCATTATTTTTGGAATTCAGTAGATGCGAAGACACCTTGTAGCTTTTTATAAAGTTGTCAAATAGCGTAACAATGCCCCTTTAACGCTTCGATAATGGTGTTCTCATCTCAGTAGCTCTACATGCTTGGAAGTAAGATCCAACATTCCGGACAGGGAGTACTTTCATGTGGTACTATTTAGCACGCTGAAATACTAGCATGTGACCACTCAAATTTTAAAAGTTACATGTTATGATGTTTTGAGCACGAAAGTCTATGTGTGGGGCTGTTTCTTCATGTTTTGCAAAATGGTTCTAACTTTTGAACTAATGCACCTTAAAGATCAAAGCTTTTCGATTCCGCTGTACAACGTTGTTTTCACTGTAATTCTGTGTATAAAACCACGGTGAGCGAGCATTCATATGAAAGATTTTGTTCGTCACTCAGTCAATGTTCAACTGTTTATTGTGCTCTGTAATATTCTTTTAACTCTTGTAAGTCTGTACAAGAGAAACACTTGCTGCGACTGTTCAACGTAAAGGAGTTACCGCTTAGTCTGAGTTGGTACTAAAAACCTGATCCATTTGACAATTAAGAGTGAAGTATGACTTAATGGTTACCTTCTTTTTACTTTTCCAAGTTTTGCCGGATCCTACATAGAGTTAACCTTTTGCTCTATCGAGAAGTAATGTATATCCTATTCAAGAGTAGACGATCGTGTTATAAAATTTTCAATTTCTTCCTGGTAGGTCAAGTTGCGTGACGCGCTGGTTAGTTCGTTACAGTTTTCTCGCGCGCGCGACGCGGAACTCGCGTGGGTGGATGGGCAGCTTCACATGAACGCTTCCGACTCGCACGTGGGGTTGGTTCTAGAGGATGGGGAATTGCGAGACGAGGACGAAGGTCAGGAGAAAATGGAAACTGATCAAAGTGGTAAGGAAGAGCCAATGGACACAGTACCTGTGCTAGAGCAACTTTCGTTGTCTGAGGTAAGGAAGTATTGACTTTCACTTCTTGTACAAGTGCCCTGTTCTTGCTTTTTTAAACGATTCCGTTAGGCGTCTTGCTTAGCAAGGTTAAATAGGGTAAGCATTTAGTAATGTTCTTTCCACTTGCCGCAAAGTTGTGTCCCTAAGTCCTGTACCCAAAAGAGCCCCTAATGCCCAACCTCGTTCCCAGGGCCTTTTCGCTGGCAGGGGAAAGGCCCTGGGGACGAGGTTGCTAACGCCCATGCCCTCTCTCCCCAGATCACTGGTCACACCTCGGTGTATATCAACGAGCCGCGCCTGTCAGATTTTAAGCAGGTGTTAAACAAGGCCGGTATCCAGGCAGAATTTGCTGGTGGCGTTCTGATCTGTAACAATGTTGTTGCGGTGAGAAGGGTAAGTAACGTTGTCCAGAAATTTTAATTCAATCATGCTGCTACGAAGGGAAGTGAAAGCCGCCAGCTATCTCCTCGAGGTTTTGCGTGGCGGGAAATCCTGCTACCTTTTAAGAATTTTTGAATTAATTTATGGAAACTACATTTGAGCCTATCAATTTTAATACTGATTAACCTATTTGCGGTGTTTGGTAGTTTTTTTTCCTTGTTTCATTCTTTATTTTACTTTATTCCGGCAATTTCTCAGCAAATCATCTTTAACTCCAAGATTAATATTCCACTGTGCGAATCCTAAACAACCGGAGCGTAGTTATCGAGTATTACAGAGTTAGCTGTTTGCTGTATGACATGTAACGGTCTGTTGACTTAAAGGATAAAATATTGTGGGTGAACTTTGGTGGAATTTCTTTAAAAGACCTGGATTAGCTTTCTACAATGAACGTAATCCACATTCCTACGGCATGTTTTCTGTTTTTCGTAAAATTGTTTTTGTTCTTTGTTGAACTCTTGGTAGTTTTGAACTTAGGAGAGTAGCCTGTTGCCAACTTTTTCCCACCCCTCTTAGTTGATATTTCTCTTCTCTAGAACGAGACTGGTCGCGTGGGACTAGAAGGAGCCGTGTGCGATGACTATTACAAGATCCGGGAACTTTTATATGAACAGTACGCTGTTGTGTAAATGAAGCAGTTGTTTTGTACGTCTTGTTTTGAAGAGCACTGCAAAAAACACCATGCTGAGAAGTTTGGTAGACACAAAGAAACTGCTGAATGCCTGTCCTTTGAGTTTAAGTCTGTTTAGCAGAAATGTTTGCAGGGCCTGAGAAAATCCTGTCTGTAATCTGCAAGAGATTTGGAGAGGACTGTAAGACCAGGAGCAGTTTGTCATGTGCGCTTGAATTTCTTAAAGTCGTGTCTAGATAGTGTTTGAAGGTGGAGCAGGAGGAAAACGAGGGACATAAACAAGAGGAACAGGAGCAGATGGAGAGAGACCGTAGTGAGGAAGAACTGGTGGTGGTTTGTGAATAGTTTGACCGGTGATAAAGATAACGTTGCTTACAATTGGATTTTCAGTACAAAACTAAAACTCGCAATGTAAAAATCACCTGCGTTCGATGCCAGAGCTCAAAGACATAGCACAGCGTCTAGTGAAGGTCGTTAAGAACCGACACTTCGTCAAGTCGATTGTTTTGATGACAGAATTTTGTCCTGGTGGACAGTGTTACTCCCGTCGTTGTAAAAGGAAACTTTTTACCGCGGATATTTTTATTTTAACGTAATACCTTAGATCTGCAATTGTGTATGACGACAAGAACAGTAAGATACGTTTAAGGTGAAGCGCCCAAATTTCTTGTTAATAAAAAAAATATATTTCATTTCTTGTACTTATGGAGCCATTTTCGTAATATTACTAGAAAGCAACACCCACCGAAATTGCATCCAAGATTGGTGTGGTAGGCAATATCTTTCCTCTAAATGGTTAGACGGGAGGTTTTATAAACCAGTTTTAGAGATTTATGGGCAAATCACAAGAAAAGACGTGTGAAAGTTGGAAAATTAGAAAATAAATGGAAACTGCGTAGTTACGACTACACCCACGTAGTTCCCTCAAAGAGATTGCTTAGGAGAAGCAGAGGAGGGGCTTAAAAATTGAAAGTCTGAAGAGAAACTGTAAGTGGATCTTTGTGGGTATTACTCCTTTAGATGGATTAATTGTACCATAATAAATTTGGTGTTTTATGCTCATATCTTGCTTGGTGAACATCACATTGGTCTTTTTGCTATAATGGCATCGTTAGAAATAATCCTGGTTTTTCTCATTAAACAGGTGTTTCTTTTTTTACATTCTTAACTTTTTCGAGTAACGTTTTAATAGATTTCGTTTGTCAGATCAGTGTCAACTTTGTCAACAGATATAGTGCTTCGTTGACATTCACTTAATATACGTTTTAATGAAATTGCTATTTACCATGACAACGACGTGAAAAAACTTCGAAATAAATGAAACGTAAATTTTGTTGGATCTTTATTTCATCATACAGGTGGAAAAGGTGTTTTCGCTCGGAAAACGCATGAAATGTTTTCCGTTCACACAACGCTGGAGAAATTTGGAAACGCAACAATCAATGGTCATTTGGAGTTTTGGTTGAGGAAAACCCAGCCAGCTAAATCCTATTATTGTCGTTATGTCATCTTTTTCGAGAAGATCCGTTTTCAATTTTTTTTCCATCCTCACTAAAACGCAAAGCCTTCATTTTCAAATTCCTCCAGTCTATGAAGAGCATTTTCGAAAAGCTCTGTTTTCGTGACGGATTAGTGTGGACGGTAGATGTAACCGTAGAAATAAAGCTGCGTTTTCATTTTCTCCGCGTAGCGTGAACGGGGCCACAGAAAAGCCATGTTGGGTCACCCGGACAGTGATTTGTTAGGTTACCTGAACAACATCAACAGTACCGACTGGTATTTATATACCAAGGTAGAGAACGACTCGTGGGTCTTGCCAAGGAACAGTGTACGCGAAAACAAAGGCCTTTGCTAGAAGCGTCCCACATAAAAGCGATTTTAAAAAGCGAACTTATTTTTCCAAAGTTGTGTATATGTATGCATCGGCGACTTGTCCAAGTTGCCAATATATGTTGCCAAAGGATTTCGTTTGAGTTCGTTTTGTGTTTGGGAAGCCCCACAGTTACTGTCGTGCCGTGAACAGAAAATCTCTACAATCTCCCGCTTTCATTGAAAGAGATGCTTGATTTGCCGTGGTATTTGGGCAAGATTTGAAACCTTTTACTTGCCCAAACAATTCAGGTACACGGGTCTTCATAATCTTTGTGTTTGGCCTGACCGTTTCCTCTTGACAGACTATGTGAAAAAGTAGAACAGAACAGCTTGTTGCGCAAGCGTGTTGCCTTTTTCTGGGTGGGGGAGTGGTGGCGTGGGTTGTCAATCTCGCTTTCCCTGTAAGTGGTATGTGCAGCATTGACTTGTATGTGTTAATTCAGCTGACACTCATTGTTTCATCGTGCCTCTGTTTTTTTTTTCTTTTTTTTTTGTGGCTGTTGTCATGTTTTAACTTAGTTTGTTTCTTTTCTGCATGGTTTCCTAAAACAAAGGCACCAGTTTCAGTGATCCGAGGACAACTGCCTGATCGGAAATGTCTCAATCTGCTGACTTCCAACATTTTCGGATACGGCATTATAAAGGGACTCTGAGTACATCCGGTCTGATTCATGTTGGCTATATGAAGGATTATATATAATTGTCCAGGGAATGCAAACCTTGCCAGTTTCTTCTGCTTTCTTAATGTACGCAGGCCGTGCACTCACAGTGTCTCGGTAAATTTAATATGTTGCATCTTAGAACCCCAGAACGAGCATCTTTCCTTTATTTTAATTGTTATCTCGGAGTTTAATTGTACAGATTTCTTAAATTGCTTTATAAATCTAATTTTTATCCAAGCTGTGGGGTACAGCTTTCTTATGAATCACTTCGAAGGAACAACCCTGCTGTTTTGGTCGCCAGCTGCTGCTTTCTCACCGTCAAGAATTACAAATCTAGTGACCAAACAGGTGCGTTCGAGTTAAACCTCTTCTGACCAAAATATTTATTCTTCTAATCACCATACATTTCCTGTCAGAATTTGGCAACTCGTCAGGTCAATATTGCCAAGCTGATGATTTTCTATTTTCCCGTAACTGATATAAACTTAGCATGGTTAGGAGAAACAGTTCCTTTGTCGCTTTAAGGTTAATTAATCTATTTATATATACCGTTTGGACCTTGTGTACTTTTCCTGTCCAAATATTGAACTGACATTTATCTCTTTAAACATATCCGTTATTACTGATATTCTAGTTATTGGTAAAAAGAACATCAACAAATTTTGACCTTGCGTATATTTTTTTTTCTGAAGCATCTCAGCGGTTCGTTTCTGAATCCTAGAATTTGATTGTTACATGGAGTGGCTCGTAGACATTACACGAACCGGCTTTCAACGAAAATTTAAGATACTCCGACGAAGGGCTAGCGCTCGAAACGTCAGCTTTCGAATCTCTTTACGGTGGCTAATTCACATTATCAACTCAGTTGATAAAACCAAATTATCCTGTAATACTGAACGCCGGGCAGTTTTTCAGAGCGGGGCACCGGGTCATTGAAGGTTAACACTCCCTTGCAGAAACTTTACCCTTCGGTTCACTACGATTGCAAAAGCAAGGAAAAAATAAGGCTAGCGATATCCATAAATTGCAAGTGACAAATTTTTAAAAAAACGTCAATCGGATTTTCTTGGCTTTGTTTTCACACATTGGAAAGCTGATTCAACTAACAACATACGGCTAGTCTGTGATTGGTCGCGGAAATAACGTAATTACATAGTTGCATGAAACAGCTTAGTTGATTTTCTTGAGGTTTTAATCCTAACTGGTAACAAATGCTGTTGACTTTTGTCGAATTGCTTTCGAAGGGAGAAAATCCCTCTGATTGAATAAGAAACAAAGTTGTTTTGATGATTTCCCTCCCTCTCCGTTTGTTTCTCAGCGTGAACAATTGTTTGTTATTACATTTTGATCAACACGCTTCCGGGCATGGCAACGATGATTGCTTTTATTAAATTGCGTTTGAGGCCTGCGTACTGCTCATTCTGCGCTTCAAGTTACTCGTGACAACTTCAGTAGTTCACAGCGCCGCACACGCGACAAGTAAACACGAAGCTGAAATATCTCGCGAAGCATACAGGGTGAGTGTATAATCTCAGAAATTCAGTTGTCGCAGTTTTGAATCGTTTCGACTGATGAAGTTACAAGGCTGAGTGCTCAGATTGCATGCAATGTTCATATTTCGTGCTGCATTTTGCATGATAAATAAGTTAAATTAGTGTTTCTGCTAGACTGTTCCATCACGGGTTAACCTTGAGAACCTTAGAACAAGACGTAGTGCGCAAGCTAAGGTTTGCCTAAGGCCCAGTTCAGACGCCGAACTTTTCATGAGCCGAACTTAATTCGAATTTGGACCAACCTAAATCAAAAGGACGCCTGTTGATTCAGACGTCGAACTTAATTCGCCGAACTTAATTCAGTTTAAACCAAAACTGCTTGTGAAAAAAAACCGAAAACCGAAACTGCTTGTAAAATACGTTATAGTAATTTATGCATTAGGTTAGGCACATAAAAGGTTCGGCATCTGAATCAAAGCCGTTCCAAAGGCGAAATTCCCGAACTTTTCATGAGACGAACTTAATTCGAATTTGGACCGACCCAAATTAAAACAAGTACGCGTGTTGATTCAGACGTCGGAATTAATTCGCCGAACTTAACTCAGTTTAAACCAAAACTGCTTGTAAAATACGTTATAGTAGTTTATGTATTAGGTTCGGCACATGAAAGGTTCGGCGTCTGAACTGGGCCTAAGAAAACCAAACTGATCTTTAAAAATTAATATAATTATAATAATGATAGAAATCGGTGTTTCTTTCATTTTAACGCGAAATCAGGATCTCTCTCCTTTCTCAACCAAGTTTCAGTTTGTGCAACACGTAACTTGTGATTCTTATTACAACAACTCAATGTGACTGTGTTAAT
>JAHPZR010056058.1:20000-32500 GCA_019787425.1 Platygyra sinensis | reverse complement strand
AATGATAGTGCATGATAGTTGGTGGTCAAACGGAAGCGCGCGCACAACTATCATCGACTATCACCGACTATCATGAGCCGTTTGACCAGGGCTTAAGGACGTTCGCGCCCAAAAACTTCCCACGTACAGATTTTTTTAAAACTTTGACTGCAGGTAGAAAATGATAGGATTAGATTAAAAACGTAAAAAAAATCGGGGGTCACCGAACTCGTTTTGAAAATAAAGCGCATCACAGATCATAACAGTTCTAGGATTTCCAGCCACTGAGGCGATTCTGGCCGGATTCATTACTATCGGCATATATTCAAGTTGAAGAATCATGTCTATATTATGTGTGTTTAACACAGTATATATAGGCCTATTTGATAGATCTTTGCTACATTTGCCATTAAATCAGCTAGAATTAGCCTTAAAAAAATACAACTTCTAAGTTACGCACACCTGTATCCATGTACCAATTCGACCCTATTTGAATAGTATATGAGAAATAATGAAAACTTCCCACGTACAGATTTTTTTTGTTTTTTAGTATAATGGAAAGAATCAGAAAAGAAAGTGATCTGCCGAAAAAAAAGTAGGGGTCACCGAGCATCCAACAAAAATATTCGCACACAAAGTTAACGCAAAGGTCATCAGCTCTATGTTTTGTTGAGTTTTCGACTCGGTGCGCGCGCTTGAAAATGACGTGGCACGTGCGTGACCAATGAACAGCGTGCGCACTAAAGGTCACCATAACCCCATAACTCCTGAGATCTCATGTAACCGTTCCGTGAACAGCGCTCAAGCGATGGTGTTTATTTCCGTGTGATTGACACTTGCGGTTAACAAATGTTTTGCTGGGTCTCAGTACGTCCACGCTTGACAATTTGAAAATTTGGCAGAGACAAATTTTGTCAAGATTTTTGGAAGGGCCAAACAAATTTTGTCAGTCCAATGCGTCCGGACCCTTATTCCATGAGCGCGCGTTGGATATGAGATGATAGATAGCCAACGAGGCGCGTAGGGACGAGTTGGCTATAATCATCTCATATCCAACAAGCGCGAGTGGAATAATTGTTTTATTAAAAACGCCCCAAAAATATAGAAAACTAGACTACAATAGAAACCAAAAGGCCCAAAAAATCACGCAGACGCTCGCCATTTTTGTAGATCATGGTATAATGGCTCATATACCATGATGGCTTAGCCAATGAAAACTCTCGAATTGCATTATCCAATGATCCAGTTTTTAATAAACTAATTAACAATTATTCTTTGAAATCGAGGTGAATAGTGGCAGAATATTAAAAAATAAAGTAAGTATTCTGCCACTATTCACCGAGATTGAGTAGAATAATTGTTTTAGTATATACACAGGAAGTGATCTCAACAACATTTCAGAAGGAAACCATTAAAAATCGATTTAATTGACCTCTCAATTCATGCGTGGAAAACGCGTAAGCTGTACAAAGCATGCGCGAATTCGCGAAACTATTTACAGAATCTTTGAACATGGAAAATCTATAGTTAATCTTCGAAAAAAACTGGTGACAGTCTAGAATAATGGTCCTTAAACACCGTTCAAATCAGTGTGAATCAAAAGTATGCTTTATTCAAAAGTATACTTTTATTTTTGTTTGGCTTACGCATTATTCACTCGGTATGGGGTGAATAATGCTCATTAGCCAGAGATAGCGAACCAATCAGATTGCTTAAAACACCAAGATCACTGAGTGTGTATATACTAATATATGTTATTTCCTGACTGGGAAGTCCGTCTGTGAAAAACTGTAACCGAGGTCTTGAATATTGAAGTCCGTGGCCACAGTTCTCTCCTTGTTATTTCTTTTTCTTTTTTCTTTTATCAATAGAGATTGATAAGATGCGCCTTTAGGGAGGCTAACAGCTTTTCTGAAAAGTACGACTGTCGCAGTCTTGTGTTATATAAATGGGTCTACGTGGTCCTTCAGTATTGCACCATGGGTTCCCGCCTTGGCATCTGTATAGGCGCAAATAGCTATAGCGACGAGGAAAATCAACGCCTGGCAAAGCTGGCAGAAAAATATGGTAAGCGGTTTGTAGCAATTGATAAGATAGTACTTCATATATGATAATCGCGCGTTCTACTGAATCGGGAACTCTAGAGCGGAAAAACGTACTGCACGGCTTTCTGCGCATCCCTTGCCCTGCCTGCGGGCTCAGGTAATAATGCAGGCTGCATCGGCTGCAATGAAGTGGAATCGGGGTGGAAAGAATGGCGGACTGATAATGAGGTACGCGAGGACGTCCTTCGGTTGGTTTACTTAAACTTGGGCAAGCATGAATTTTTTTCAGCATTTTACTGTTAATAAAACAAGTCCCCCCCCCCCGCCTGCAGAGAGGCCCTCTAGCTTATTCTTGGCTTGCACTGTCACGCAATATAAAAATAAATCGAAAACCATTATGTGGATGAAGTCAAGAAATTGTGATGCTATATAGGAGACTGGTAGAGATGAAACTTGTCCAAGTTTTAAGTCTGTGCGTTTTCCTAAACCTGAGATATTCGTCGAAATATTCTGCACAAATTTACAGAGCCCAGTATGGAGCCGCCATGTTGGTGTACTTCCGTGGAACACCAACATGGCGGCCGGAAAATAGTGTAATCATCTGGAACTTACTTTGGCTATCTAGGCGACTTATTATCTGCACTCAACAAAAAAGCATTTACATAAGTTCTTTTCCTAATACTTTAACCTCTGAATAGGCCGAAAATTACGACATAAGAAGATATTTTTCAACAAACGCGCTCGTAGCTTTATGTCACGCACCGCTATAGCTCTGAAATTCAAAATGAGCTGGTTTCCAGACGAAGCAAGCTACTGAGCTGAAATGTTGCAAACAAATGTCAATTTACCCCTTCTAATGCATGATGAGGATAAAAACTTTGGGGCCTCTTTAGTTTTGGATTTTAGCAAATGATGACGTCACAAGCCAAGAATATATTGAGTGGGTTGCTTATAAATATGCAATATGTAAAGAGTGTTTGTGGATAAAATCTCTTTTCCCACCAAAGTTTCTTGTGTATCATTGGAAAATAAAGGGTTCGGAAACCGACTTGAGGTTACTTTTGTTCGAAAAAAAATTGATTCCCCATGAAAATAATACTCTAGCTTTCCATTAGCGAGGTTAACATGTTGCTGCTTACCGGGAATATTTAGAAAGCATACAAAGTTCGTAACCTTTTTCGTTTAGACGATCGACGAAAATCCCGCCATTTTTCAAACTTGGAGCCTGGCGCACAGTCTAAATTCGCGCATGCTTATTACGTTTTTCCGCTCTGAAATCGGAGACAGAAACAAGGGCCGTTTTCAGTAGCAACCTTAGTAAAAACGTTTTGACACATTCTTTGAGGTGCTTTTACTCCTAGTGGGAGGTTCATGTGGGATCAATTCGTCTTCAAGCTGGCCCATCGCTACCTCGAGCTGACGCAAACGAATGCGCGAAAAGAAAAAATAGTGGTCTACCAAGTGTGTTCCCTCCCGTTATCCATGGACTTAGAAGAAAGAGACTGATCGAGCTATACATTTATTTTTATGACGAAAAACCGATTTTTCGGTTGATCAGATCAATCAAATGCCATAAAACGTGATGATATTACAGCGATTGATTGAATGATTGATCGACCGATCTACTGATTGACGGACTAACTGACTGACTGACTGACTGACTGACGGACTGACTACCTGACTGACTGACTGACTGACTGACTGACTGACTGACGGACTGACTACCTGACTGACTGACTGACTGACTGACTGACTGACTGACTGACTGACTGACTGACTCGCTGACCAGCTGACTGAATGGCTGACTAGCTGATTGAATGGCTGGCCGACTGGCTGGCTGAGTGACTGACTGACTGACTGACTGACTCGCTGACTGACTGACTGACTGACTGTCTGACTGGCTGGCTGATGGATAGACGGACTGACTGACTGACTTTGACTTCTTACATTTTGCCTAGCTTTGCATGTGCATACGTTTCATATTATACTATCCGTATACAACAGTCCGCTTCTTAAAGCGATATGAATTTTGTAACTTGATAACAACTAAAATCTCATAAAATCCACCTTAAAATTCATACTTTCTTTCAGGTGCTATTTCTTAAGTAATTAGTCTTTGCTTTAATTTCCTTTTGTGCAGACGGTCGGCGACAATATAAAGAGAACAGCGTAAGCGAAGTGACTATTCCAGGTAATTATACAAAGGCATCCCTACACGTCGATGCAGACTAGAGTTGTTTTCAGACAGAACTCAGAATTGTCAGAAACTGTGAACAAAAAAACTGGTTTACTAACAAATTAGTGCTCCTCTATTCTTTCAGTTCTAGACTGTGCTATATAAAGTTCCTGAAGTTTACTGGGACAACCTTTGTAACACAGAACAACTACTTATAAGTTACTGTGTTCAGAAGTGTCTTACAATTCTTTAGCCGGTTGCTGTCTAATGAAAAAAGACAGCATATTCCCAATACATTTTGTCCCGGGGTTAAATTTAGCCCACTGCGAGTTTAACTGAGGTTAGCCATGGCATTCCTTTCAGTGAACAATAGAAATAAGCCATGTTCAAATTTTGCCTGCAGCGACAACTTAAATATCTTTTCTTCCACATAAATACGCTTATGGTTTCTAAGCCACGCTTTCTTGTATTCCCCTCTGTCTTCAACCTTTCGTTTCCGCCCAGAGTTGCTGCGTTTACCGCCATGTCCGGATCCTCCACTCGACGCCATTGTCAATTTGTGAATGCTAATAACTTGAAAAAGTCAGGCTGACTTTTTCAAGTTTCGATCGGCTACCCGAGCATGCGCAGACCGTGACCGTGTCCCTTTAACCACCTTTCCATTAGACTCACCCCACGCGTACAGGTCATTCCTTTGTGCTGATAACTCGTGACGTCTGACACAAACAAATTTAAAAATAACGGTTGTTTACCTCTTACCCTTGAAAAATTCCCGAAAATTTCGGTCACAATGTATTAAAATGGTAAGACAATTTTGTTGCACCAGCTGGAAAACTTCGAAATAAACGGAATGTTTTGAAAGTTAGTCCAAAATTTTCAGCCAAAACATCCGGGTGAAAAATGTGCTTACCAATTGCAATTGTTTTCAACGACATCTTAGAATTATGATGAGGTCGAACTCGTCCTAGTCCCTCTCGATAAACTGGTTTTTTTTTACTTGGCTAAATGGTAAATGGTCAACCCGGACCGAACTTACCATGAGGCATGCATTTTTGCTACCATTTACACAAATCGTTCAACCGTAAATGGTAAACAACCAACCTTTAGCGGGAGACTAACTTCTTTCTGCGATCAGATTCGCACACTTCTCACTCACCACCAAAAGGAAACTTCCGTGTTAGACTGTAGTACTCAAGTCTCTTTTCATCTCCCTGGTAAAACCCTTTCATGTATGATATGTAGACTACGAAGGAATTCTCGTTTTCTTGTAGTCTAGAATGTTCAATTTTCTTTGATGCGATCTACTCCTAGTCCAAAGGTCTCGTTTTTATGCAATCCAATCTATTATCGATTCGAAAGGTTCATAACGTTCGCTAGGCAGACAGGTACTTGTCTTCGTTTTTTGTTGCGGTTGTTGCGCATGATTTTGATGTCTTCCTTGTTGCTTTAGACGGAGATAAAGAATGTGCCCGAGATATACATATTCAATGCGCAGCGAGTCTGGTGAAGGCTGACACGGATCTTTGTTCGAGTGTGAACAATTTTGTGACGTGCTACGACAACTTCATCGAAGGCTCTAGCCCACTACCCTCGACTTGCACTGGCCCAGAAATCCCGGACATCACCAAACAATTCGACAAAGTTATCGACCATTTCAGCAAATACCTTATCAGGGTATATAGGGAAAATCCACAAAGTATGTGCCAAGTTGCTTCAGAGGTCTTGGATGGCGACTGTATGGCAAAGTAGGTGGAGTAGCTGCCACAAAGCTTGTGAACCCTTTGTTGACAAATCCAATCACGCTGTTATTTAGATTATAAATTGTATTAACATCTGGTTAAGTGTACTTATTTCAACTTTCTTAGCGATTAGATACTCACCGCTGGTCTTAAACGGGTTCTTAAGAACTATCATTCCCTGCTCGGGGTAGGAAGAGGACGGAGGATGTGAAAATGACCCCACGATATTTGAGTTCCGTTGAGACATGCGATACCCGATACCCTTTCCCTGGGGGAAACTCTACATGGCTCTGACAGTAAAGCTCGTCGTACTTCTTAGGTGTTGAAAACTGTTTTTTTTTTCTATCACCCCTCTTACCGGCCTCCCCCTGTAATTCCCCACCCCTTCTCCCCTCACCCACTAATTCCCCGTCCCTCCTCCTCCTCCCCCTCTAATTTCCCAGCCCTCCTCCCCTTCCCCTCTAATTCTCCTCCCCTCCTCCCTTCCTCCCCTCTCCCCAAAAGGTACCAAACATGCGGAACTAAGCAAGAACAATTTAGGATTTGTCGAGGGTTCTCTCTATGCTTACTCCTTCACTTACATGTTCAGTTTTGTCACATTAGACTAGCTCTTAGATACTAGCATATCGCGCATGTAATCACATTGATAGCTGTCAAGATAGCAAGCTTCGTGTAGAGTTATTGTTAGTACCTCAAAAGATTAATAAAGTGAATTCACACATACTGCTTTATTTTTGTATACCTACCTACCTAGCTACCTTATTTCTCCATGTCATCAGGCACCTAAGGCTTTGGTATTCTCCTTCCATTCACTTTAATCAGGAGCCCTACTAGAGCTCTGACAGTCGCACATGCATGACTGCTACCCTACTTCGCGCCTTTTGTCCTCATCCATTTTCCTCAATGTTAGTCTGCTGGCAGCCCGTTTTTTCTCTAAGGGTCACTAGGAAAAGCGTTTAGTCATCGCGAACGCAAATGGCATTGGCCGTGTAGAGAAGAAGGCGAGATAGGGTGGTATGCGTGCTGCGCCCATGTCTCGTCCCATTCTCCTTTAGGCTAAATAGTCTCTCCTCATAATCCCTGCGGAAATTTCGAGAAAAAAACAGACAGCCAGCGGTCTACCTTCATGTTGTCTTTGGTCAACCTGCTCTTCTCCTCATCTGACCTTCACTCTAATGCCAAAATACAGTGATTGTCTCCGTCCCTCCGTTTTATATGGCAAATATTAATCCAGTTCCATGAATACCGTTCAGATAGTTTTTATGTACCCACGTAGGTCGGGATGACCTCTCTCAACTTCTACGCAGACTTTGTTTGGGTTCGTAACGCTTACGGTATTTACTTCAGGGAGGAGGGTGAAACGGCCGAAGAAATAGGGAGAAAAGAGCCTTCACTTATTTCCTATATCTCCTCTGGGAGAATAGTGCCATAAGGGAGAAACAACATATAAAGGAAGAAGGGGAGATTGTCTTCAAAAACGTAGCCTGTGAGCAGGCTCACGTTGTTGCGCCTCTTTCACCAGACTTATCCCCGCCGGACCGCTTTGCTATTCACCGGTCGCGCGACTTGAATGTGGCATTAGTCTTGCATTAGTCTTTCTATCCTTAACGGGGTTAAATCGGGTTAAAATTTGTCGAGACATCAGCTTGCCGCACACTAGCCGATTTTTTTACCGCGACTTGCCGCGTTTAGTCTTGGGGCCGAGTCGATCTCCGCCATGTTTGAAAAGAGGCTTCTTCACGTGACTCTCATGACAATTCCTCATTGGTTGAGGTACGCGCGAGCCCCGGCAAATTGTCTTCGCCCACCGCACAGTAGCCGACAAGGCCCGACAAGACGTTTTGAGATCTAGCACTGTCAGATATCGCCCGACAAGCCCCGATTTTGTCTCAGACTTGTCTGAATTCACCGCACACGAGCCGACAAGCGAAGATTTTTTGTCAGCCGACAAAAAAATCGGCTAGTATGCGGCGGCCTTTAATAGGTCTTTTAAATATCTCACGAAACTTTACGGATCTGTTTCTCACTAAACAGTTAAATCGAGAGAAGACTGGGTACCCAAGACTACTTTGAGCCCATATGCTTGGGAGTTCGTGGTAATTCGAAGAGTCATTTGGTAAAAATCTACACGTTCAAGGTATCTTTTTCATCATACTAAGCTGATCGGCGTTTCATAGACTCAAACAATCGACTGCTTGACTCTCACCATCCCACTGAAACAAACCAACCTGACACCGGTTACTACAAAGACCTCTAACAGAACGACGGAATTTGATAACAATACACGGATCAAAACTTACTAGAACCAGTAACTGTTGATTAACTGTACACAAGGCTTACAACCAATACCCTAACGGTTCAATTGACTAATGAGTTACAACGGACAAGACTCGACTAATAAGCACAATTCACTTGGCTCTAAGGATGGCTTCAGCTCAGGTTGCCGGTCGAAAAGTCAGTCATCAACAACGCACGTAGAATGTATAAGTAATGCACTGATCGCACGGAGAAAAGTTAAAAACTGGAAATAATGCACAAGGAAAGGAATGGAACGCACGGATTGCAGGGTGAAAGGACGAGAAAGATCTAAGAAATATGTAACAAAAAAAATGCGTCCGAACGGACGGAAAAAGCAACGCGTGAAGACGCTCAAAGAAGAGCATTAGGGAATGCTTTGAGGAACCGACAAGGAAGCGAATGAGGGAGCCCGCAGTGAATGCCGGCGGGGGCATAGAAGGAGGAACCCAACAAGACCCCATGGGGAAACGCGCTGATTTAGGCTAGATTGAAAGGTAGGCTTAGGGTTAGGGTTTTTATAGTAACTGAGCAGAGAAATACACCAGACAGCTTACGTGACGAAAACAAATACCTTGAACGTGTTTTTATCAAAAACAACTACAACGCTGACTTTATTAGACGAAACATTTTCAGACCTACTGAAGCTAACGCAACGAACAAGAACCGGACACCTGTTACTACAGTGACTATACCTTACATTAAAGGCACTTCTGAGACCATCTCACGGATCTTACAGCCCTACAACATCATTGTAGCCCACAAACCTACAACTACGTTACGGCACTTACTGACCAACGTTTAAGACCGGCACGAACCCAACAACAGACAGAGAGCAGTTTACAAGATCAAATGCTCCGACTGCCAGGCCTCCTACATTGGTGTAACACGAGACTGACTGAACACAAACGAGCCACGAGAAATGGTGATGCCAACAATCACGGCATTGCTCTAAATCATCAACTGACAAACCACAACATTGACTGGGACTCTACTTAATACTCAATGACTGACTCTGGAAAGCTGGTACACTAACTTAGAACAAACGCCTCTTAACAGATGTCAATAACTACCGGCACCTTACAAACGATTTATCCACGACGAAAACGAAACCGACAAACGGACTTCTAACAGACCGACTTAATTTTGACACTGATTTTGACCATAGTTAGTGGAGGGGGACAGTCCCCCTCCACTATGTTTTGAATAATAATAGACGGACCTCAAACGGGCCAATTTGACTAACAAAAGAAGGATCAAAACTGACCAATGACCGATGACAAACTTAACACGAGTCTTTCAGCCAATACCATCATGGCTTAACTGACCAATCGCTTTCAACGGACCAGACTTATCAGGTGAACATCATCGACTGACAAACACTATTCACTTGACTCTGAAGATGACTTTCGCTCAGGTTGTCGAAACGTCAGTCACCATGCAACAACAGTTCTTTTCAGAACTATACTCACCCGGACGATCACACAATATAAACTACTGAGCAGAGAAGAGAATGCCTGGCGAACCTGATATAAATATAGCGAGGCCGATGTACAAACTCACACGGTAGCCTACAAGCAAACTTTCTTGTGGAAAAGGGAGTGGAACCTCAAACTCCTCCACCGTAAAATATAGTGCCTTAGCGTTAGCATTCAACAAAGGTTTGGTATCGTACAGCGTTTGAAGAAGAAGAAGAAGAAGAAGAAGAAGAAGAAGAAGAAGAAGAAGAAGAAGAAGAAGAAGAAGCAGAAGAAGAAGAAGAAGAAGAAGAAGAAGAAGAAGAAGAAGAAGAGTAGGCTTTATTTAAAGAGGGTAAAACACTTAACAGTAGTCCTGAGACACTGATGACTCTGTGGCCCTCAAAAAACAATTACAATTACAAATATAGATTCTACAACTAATAGCAATAAATATTACCACTACCAAAGAAAATTAAACGTATATAACGTATATACAAATTACAGTCTAAGGAACATCGCAGCCTTTTGTTCAGCTAAAAAGGATTTAAAAACACTATGTTTAAAACTTGCTAGCGAGCCATTTTTTTCTAATATTGGCATTCATACAGTTCCATTCCTTTATAGTCCTAATAGTGAAAGTACGACCTCCTTCTGTTTTTCGTTTATACTTGGGGCAAATCAGATTTATGTTCGAATATCTAGTGGCTCGATTATGAATTTCTGAATCTCTAACCAATAGAGTATTTAAATAACTAATACACTATTTAAATAACTAGGCGTAATAGCGTTTGAGCTGATAGATAAGAGAAGCGGGAGAAAGCTAAGACAGATGGGATCATATATATGTGCATACAAACTGTTAGCGAGAACCGTCAATTAATTTCAGAAGCGGAATTTTCAAGGCAAAAACGAGGACGACCTTCTCCAAAAATTGGTGGGAATTATACAGCTGTACAGATAAAAAATAGCGCGAAAAATCGCTCTCACCATAACCAGAAATTTTTATGAAAATCGCCTCGTTTGCCATGTTGAAATTCTTTATTCTTTTTTATGTTCTTGAGTTGACAGTCATGTTCATTTTCATCCAAATAAATCTGATAAAACGTTTTTCCCAGACTTATTATGAAACCGAGATACAACAGCTCGGAGATGGTATGTTCAATATTTGAAATGTTAACGTCGCTCACGTGATTGTAAAGTGAAGACAACCAATTCAAAGAGATCTTTCAATTTTCCTGTACGAAGAATACTTCGTTTGACTCCCCACCATGTATTTCAGTTTCAATGAACAGGGTGTGTGAACCTGTGGCTGGGTCGACGAAGTTTAGGCTGTGGTTAACTATGAGATGACTACTGCCCTCGTCTTAGGCAGTCGTATAAGCTTTCCACATGTCGCTCAACACGCTTGTATTCCCAGCAATATGTGGCGCGTATGATGAGCAGAGCTGTGCATTTATCCTTTTGCCCTACCGGAACAAGGAAACAGGCTTTGGTCTCGCGGTAGATGCCACCGAAGATCCACTGTCCTTCGATGTAGCGCCCGCAGTTGTACTTTGTTTTGCAAAACTTGAACTCGAAAGCAAATAGACCCTACTGGGAGAGAGAATTAAATCATCCCCCTTTTATTCACCAGGGAGCCAAGGATAAAGACAAGCGATGCAGGTTTTCATGCAGCGTGAGACATGCATTTAACAGATGAATAAGTAAATTGTAATTTAAATTTTTATGCAGTTGAACGAGTCAAAATAAAAATGATTTGTCGAGGGGTAATTTTCAACTGAACCTCGTAGTGTTGTGGTGTAGAAGAGAGACTGGTAAGCGAGAGTTATGCGAAAGATTCGAGACCTGCCGGGATACAAGAAAAAAAAACGAAAAAAGGAGTACGGAGCCTGGGAAATGGGGAGGAGAAGTAGGAGGAGAATGGAGCGAGTGAAAGAAGAAAAGGGGCAAATAGACAGCGCGCAATGAAATCCACTTTTATTCATACAGTAAGTAGTAATTATCAAAGTATGTATTCAATACGTTAGGGAGTTCCTATAATTAATCAGTGTATGCATAATAAATGTATGGGGTTATACGGAAATCTTTCCAAAATTAACATTAAATAATCCCATCCCAGGATTACAAATGAACTCAAACAAGCAGCCCCAACACCGCGAGATCTATTTAACACGTGTACCTTGTTTGTCCCAAATGTCTCCCGTTTGTTGTTGCTTTGGTTGCTTTAGTGCCTGGCTGTCGAAGCGTATCGATCATCTTGTCCTAACAGTTTAAATCCAGCAAATCATTTGCCCATCTCTTTGTAGATAGAACAGTAGCATAAAGAACCAACAACCATGGTGGAAAACTAAACCCGCTATGAATAATAAACAAACAAAAAGCCCGTATGTTGGAACATTTTTGGAATGTAAATTATTCCCGCGATTTTCCGGCCTGAAACATCCAATGGCAACAAGTTTAAAATGAATGTTTACATTTGCAATTAAATCACTTCCCTTGAAAGAGCAGACACACTCCTCTTCTATGGTGTCACTGCGTTTGATGCAATATTGTAAACTAAATGTTGGTTTGAAAATTAAAAATATTTTTAAACGAAGGTTCAGTTAGCTTATTTTTTCATTGCTCTTAAGGTGGCTGAACACAGTTTTCGATACCTCTGTTTCATTTACATTTTTCTCAAAAACCCTTGATCCTTTGGTCGCCAAAAATGGCAGCAAGCAAGTTAACAACACAAACTTCAACTTTTTGAAAATTAAGCTGACGTATGTGCCGTTGCCATGGCAACATGATTAATTATAAACAGGCG
>JAHPZR010056058.1:0-7500 GCA_019787425.1 Platygyra sinensis | reverse complement strand
AGGTCGCTGATGTTCTCGTTCGAGTTCCAGCGAGCTTTTTGGTAGCGGCTGCACCGAGTGTGGCGTTGAGCTAGTGGATGTTGCTGGAGATTGCCCTAAATTGACGGCTGAAGGCATCACAAGTTCGAAGCAGTTTAAAAGTCGCTCCAAGAGATCGGCATTTTGCGTTGAGGAAGTTTTCCGGTCGATCCCGAGAAGCGACTTAGCATTATCCAGCCGACAGCGCAAACGTTGTAAACGGGCTTCATCCTCTCGCTTTACTTCCACAGTCAGGCTTAAATGTGGGTTACGCTTCTCTGGATCTCGGCTCGCGTTTGTCCGCTTGTTTCTCTCTGTTTTTGTTTTCTTTTCGGGAGGACCAACTGTGAGCATTTTGATTGCCCGCAAAGAGTACTCGTAATGAATGAACGCGAATATACCATGCACGATTTAGGGAAAGGAATTTTCAGGACATTTGTGTAACAGTGTTACACTGTTACACAGTAGTTTTCATCTGTGCGCGAAACCAACGAACATCCCGCGCATGCGCAGACCTTTTTTTTCTCAAACTTTTACTAGAGTGTTACACGGTGTTACACGCTGTTACATGGTGTTACACAGTGTTACACGCTGTTACACCGTGTTACACGCTGTTACACAGTGTTACACGCTGTTACACTGTGTTACACGCTGTTACACCTTGTTACACGCTGTTACACAGTGTTACACTGTGTTACATGGTGTCACACGCTGTTACACAGTGTTACAGGCTGTTACACCGTGTTACAAGCTGTCACATGGTGTTACACAGTGTTACAAGATGTTACACCGTGTTATAAGCTGTCACATGGTGTTTACACAGTGTTACAAGATGTTACACCATGTTACAAGCTGTTAACGACGTCACACGGTGTTACACGGTGTTACACCATGTTACAGGCTGTTAAACGCCGTTACATGGTGTTACACAATGTTTTACGCTGTTACACGGTGTTACACGGTGCTACAAGCTGCTACAAGCTGTTACACGGTGTAACAAGCTGTTACACCATGTTACACGGTGCTACAAGCTGTTACACGGTGTTACAAGCTGTTACACCATGTTACAGCTGTAGCTGTTACACGGTGTTACAAGCGTCCAGTGTTACACGACAGCTGTTACACAGGTCGTGTTACAAGCTGTTACACAGTGTTACACAGTGTTACAAGCTGTTACACAGTGTTACACGGTGTTACAAACTGTTACACGGTGTCACACGGTGTCACACGGTGTCACACGGTGATACACACTGTTACACAGTGTTACACGGTGTTACAAGCTGTACACGGTGTCACACGGTGTCACACGGTGTTACACACTGTTACACAGTGTTAAAAGCTGTTACACGGTGTTACACGCTGTTTCACAGTGTTACACGGTGCTACAAGCTGCTACAAGCTGTTACACGGTGTAACAAGCTGTTACACCATGTTACACGGTGCTACAAGCTGTTACACGGTGTTACAAGCTGTTACACAGTGTTACACGGCTGTTACAAGCTGTTACATGGTGTCACACGGTGTTACAAGCTGTTACATGGTGTCACACGGTGTTACAAGCTGTTACACGGTTTTACACACTGTTACACAGTGTTAAAAGCTGTTTCACGGTGTTACACGCTGTTACACAGTGTTACACGGTGCTACAAGCTGCTACAAGCTGTTACACGGTGTTACAAGCTGTTACACAGTGTTACACGGTGTTACAAGCGTTACACGGTACTAGTGTTACAAGTTGTTACACGGTGTCACACTGTGTTACAAGCTGTTACACGGTGTTACACACTGTTACACAGTGTTAAAAGCTGTTACACGGTGTTACACAGTGTTACAAGTTTACACGGTGTTACAAACTGTTACACGCTGTTACAAGCTGTTATAAGCTGTTACACGGTGTTACACGCTGTTAAACGGTGTTACGCTGTTACAGGCTGTTACTCGTTACACGGTGTTACATCATCCTTGTCCAGTACTGTCGAACGGATACGACCCGTGAATGGCTTGACACGACTCGTACGACCCGAACAGGTCGTGAAACAATGGTTTACGGGTCGTACGGGCCGTGGAACATTGGTGACCTGCATATCATTAGTAAGACAGCACTTCAACCTCGACAGTACGACTCGTACGACCCGTACGGGTCGTACGGGTCGTGAAACAATGGTTCACGAGTCGTACAATTGGTGAACTGAACTGCATAGATATTTACATACTGATGAATTCTATCGAACTTATACGACCCGTGAATGGCCTGAGAGACAAACATGCTTAAGACAATGCATGTTCTTCGTTCTGAAAACGTGAATGCCCCAAAGCGCAAAACACGACGAATATTCTTCGTTCTCAAAGCGTGAGAGGCCAATAGTGCTACATATATACGGTGCTCTTCGGAGTCCTAAAGCAGGAGAGTGCAAAAGCGTTGTTCATTCTGAAAACGTGAATGCCTCAAAGCACAAAACACAATGAATATCCTTCGTTCTCAAAGCGTGAGAGCCCAAGAGTGCTATATATAGTATATACTCTTCGGAGTCCTAAGTCCAAAAGCGCTTATTAGAATGTGTATTCCTCGTTCTAAAATTGTTAATGCCTCAAGGATAAAACACATGAATATTCGCCGTTCTCACAGCGTGGGGACCCAAGTGCGGGTATCCCGTCAGTTCGCTCCATGGCTATTTCGCCCCCAACAAAAGTCAGTTCGCTCCATTACCGAAGTCACTTCGCTCCATGCAGAAGTTACTCCGCGGCATACAGAAGTTACTTCGCTCCATGATATAATTTAAGTGTATATATGCGTACCAGATTTTATTTGCCCAACTGATGGGAGCGAAAAAGCACGGCTGTTTTCGCATTCGATACATGCATGTATTGAGATGTAGGCGTAGTTAAAGTGATATTATTGAGTCTAAATATCTTTGTTTGATTACGCGCGTTGTTTAGCATTCACTTTTTTACGATAACTGCAGAAATTCACGCGCGCTCATTGGTTAAATTTTATTGTCCATACGCGGACAGACACAGATTTGAAATTCATACGACGCGTCAGCGAGCGAGAGCGGGCAATTCGACAATTTGTCATCGTAAAAAACAAATTGATGTCAGTTTTTAATGCGTCTGTTCTGTTATTGACAATGAATTTCGTCATAACATTGTCAAAGCAGTCTGCGGATCCACTCGGCTATCGCCTCGTGGATCCACAGCTACTTTGACAATGTTATGACGAAATTCATGATCAATAACAGGACAGACGCATAAAAAACTGACGTCAATTTGTTAAGTAGCACTTGCGTGGCAACAAAGTCAAACAAAGTCGGTTGTTCGATTGATGGCCGATCGTATGTGAAAAAGTTTAAAAACCATCCACGGCTTTTACCCTGTAAAGTTTCAACCGCCTGTAAAACCTGTTAAGCTATATTTGATCTTGGTGTAGTTTATGTGTGATTGAGTCTAAATATCTTTGTTCGATCACTCGCGTTGTCTAGCATTTACTTGAACCACTCTCATCTACGGCTTTAACGCACATTGTTCAATAAACTGCACTCAAAACCATTTTTACTGAGTCTAAATGTATTTGATATATTGCGCGTGTAGTTACAAAAAACTTCTTTGGAAGACTGTATTGTTGTTTTCTTGCCACATGTATACCCACGCGTAATGTGTGAACTTATGTTAACACAAGGTGAGAATTTTTTTTCCGATACAACGCACCGAGCTTTCAAAATTTGTTTACTTGAAAATTCGGAATACGACCTTAACCTCAACTGCTTATGGTATCTTAAAAGATTCTCTATCACTATAAGAATTCGTGTGGAGGAAAGTAAAAGAATTTGTGTTGAGAAAAGTAATCGAACGAAATGATGTTTACTGTTACCAAGCGGAACGCGACTGTAAGCTGTATTAGTTAATATCTGACTGAATGACATAAGTTCAAAATCAGTTCTACTCCAATTTCTTACATGGAGCGACGTAACTTTTGTATGGAGCGAAGTAACTTCGATTATGGAGCGAACTCACTTTTGGTGTAGGCGAAGTGACCAAGGGGCGAAAAGATTTATGAATACCGATGGATTCTGGACATGTGATGGAATCAAGTATTTTGACAAGCAGTGTTTACAAAACAAGTATCTGCTATCAACAGTAGATACAGCCTTTGACATGTCCTTGATAAGACAATCCTCCAGTTCACTTATTGTTGGCGCCGCCGTTGACCTTCACTGCATCGGACGCCGTTCATAAACCATTGTTTCACGACGATATGCAGTTCAAAAGCTGTATGACTCGTAAACCATTGTTTCACGACCCGTACGACTCGTACTACGGGTCGTGGTCTTGTATATACGCTCTAAGTCCCTCTAATAGTATGCAGGTCACCAACTGTACGACCCGTAAACTATTGTTTCACGACCCGTACGACTCGTACGAATCGAACGGGTCGTGGACTTGTATATACGCTCTAAGTCTCTCTAATGATATGCAGTCCACCAACTGTACGACCCGTAAACTATTGTTTCACGACCCGTACGACTCGTACGAGTCGTACGGGTCGTGGACTTGTATATACGCTCTAAGTCTCTCTAATGATATGCAGTCCACCAACTGTACGACCCGTAAACTATTGTTTCACGACCCGTACGACTCGTACGAATCGAACGGGTCGTGGACTTGTATATACGCTCTAAGTCTCTCTAATGATATGCAGTCCACCAACTGTACGACCCGTAAACTATTGTTTCGCGACCCGTACGACTCGTACGAGTCGTACGGGTCGTGGACTTGTATATACACTCTAAGTCCCTGTAATGGTATGCAGTTCACCAACTGTACGACTCGTAAACCATTGTTTCACGACCCGTACGACTCGTACGAGTCGTACGGGTCGTGGACTTGTATATACGCTCTAAGTCCCTCTAATGGTATGCAGTTCACCAACTGTACGACTCGTAAACTATTGTTTCACGACCCGTACGACTCGTACGAGTCGTACGGGTCGTGGACTTGTATATACACTCTAAGTCCCTGTAATGGTATGCAGTTCACCAACTGTACGACTCGTAAACCATTGTTTCACCGACCCGTACGACTCGTACGAGTCGTACGGGTCGTGGACTTGTATATACGCTCTAAGTCCCTCTAATAGTATGCAGGTCACCAACTGTACGACTCGTGAACTATTGTTTCACGACCCGTACGACTCGTACGAGTCGTACGGGTCGTGGTCTTGTATATACGCTCTAAGTCTCTCTAATGATATGCAGTCCACCAACTGTACGACCCGTAAACTATTGTTTCACGACCCGTACGACTCGTACGAATCGAACAGGTCGTGGACTTGTATATACGCTCTAAGTCTCTCTAATGATATGCAGTCCACCAACTGTACGACCCGTAAACTATTGTTTCACGACCCGTACGACTCGTACGAATCGAAAGGGTCGTTCAAAGAGAAAGATGCCATTATACGGGTCGTATCAGTTCGTGTATATTGGACAACCCTCCATGGGTATGACACCGGGTACACGGTGTTGCACAGTGTTGGCATGGTGTTACACAGTGCTACACGCTGTTACACACTGTTACATGGTGTTGTTACAAGCTGTTACACCGTGTTACACGGTGTTACAAGCTGTTACACCATGTTATACGATGTTACACGGTGTTACTGGCTGGTCAACACTTTTACCACTCTCACTACAGAAAACAACTCCCACGTGGTAAGTTTCATCGATTTTTATTTCCTATTTTCTAGCAAATTTTCAGACCTAACTTCGCCTTATATGTTCTCTATATTTACCCATGTTATGTCACGTGTCACTCAGTGAGCCTGGGTTACCTATGTTTTATTTTGTTTTGACAATGCACCTCTAGAAAAATTTGGCAACGATTGCTGCGGGAACTAGGATTGTTCGCTAGGTTAGAAGATCTTGGAAAAATCGTGGTTGTGTTCCCGGCCAGATCGCACTTAATCGCACGAGACAAATACTACGGTGTAATAACCTAGCGAATGAACTTAAACTGGCCCCGGGCCCGTCGTTGTAACTAGGCTAACTAGTGAAAGCATTGAGCCAAACAATGACGACTTGGAGCTAGGACCTTGAATGATCTTCAACTCCTCTCCTTCATCTGTTTTTCCCTCACTGCAGCTGGTCAAGGTCTTACATGACTGAACTATTCCAAAGAAACATTGTATCTTCTCATTAGGTTTGAAAGAAGCTTTTGTCACAATTCGATAAATTTCTAACTGGGCGTAAGCGCACAGTATTCCCAAGCTTATTTCGTCATCTTGCAAACGAACATAATTCTTGGAATCGCTCTACAATTAAAATAAAACATCGAAATTCTGTGCAAATTTCTGACTGCCGGGCATTTAGACCATTTTATTTTAAGAGAGAGGGAGGGCGAAACAAAACAGACCAGATGAAGTTGACCGAGCCTCGCTGTTCGTAATTTACACAGGCATCACCAAAAAGGATGTCGATGCGTTCCATTTGTTAAGTTGCCATAAAGTTGCTAGTATTTCTGGGGCTTTATGTATTTTAACGTTAAGAACACAACCAAAGTTTGTAAATAAACAACCCACGTGCGCTATGACGACTTAATTTTGTGTCTACATATTCGAAAGACTGCTATCGTACGTTTTTAATCAAATAAACAATTTTCTCATGGTTTTGATCGAAACCATGGGCCAAAAAACAAAATCCGAGACTCCGAGACCTCGCAGCCAAAAATTTGAGAATCCGAGACCCAAAAAATCACAAGAAAACGAGATTTCGAGACTCATTGAAAACGCCTTCGAGATTTCGAGATTGGAACAAAATTTGTCGAGACCCTGAATTTTCCGGCACCATTTGCCACCCCTAATGTTGTGTTTATGTTTTTTAAAATCTGGCCACCGGTAGGCCATAGAGTAGGCCATAGGGTAGGCCATGGCCGTAACACCAATAAATGAATAAATGATGCTTTAAATAAAACCATCATTTACTCCGGGGAATTTAGTTATGTTTAATCGGTGTAACAGTGTAACACCAATGTAGCACTGTTACAAGATGCCTATTCCAAAAACAGCTAAATAAAACCATCATTTACTCCGGGGAATTTTAATAGTCATGTTTCATGGGTGTAACAGTGTAACACCAATGTAACACTGTTACAAGATGCCTATTCCAAAAACTAAATAAAACCATCACTTTACTCCGGGGAATTTAGTTATGTTTCGTCGGTGTAACAGTGTAACACCAATGTAACACTGTTACAAGATGCCTATTCCAAAAACTAAATAAAACCATCATTTACTCCGGGGAATTTTAATAGTCATGTAACTTCATGGGTGTAACAGTGTAACACCAATGTAACACTGTTACAAGATGCCTATTCCAAAAACTAAATAAAACCATCATTTATTCCGGGGAATTAAGTTATGTTTTCGTCGGTGTAACAATGTAACACCAATGTAATACTGTTACAAGATGCCTATTCCAAAAACCTTTC
>JAHPZR010056057.1:10000-77250 GCA_019787425.1 Platygyra sinensis | reverse complement strand
TTTGAAATGGATTTCCGTCCTCTTTGCGCTGGTCTTTTTTTTGTATTCGGTGGATTTTGGATAAGTTGGCCCCTAAACGGAATGGACGCCAAACCGCAGCACTACATCAGAAGGCGGATGTATTAAAAGCACTAGGCGGGATCACATGTCGGGATTTCTTCTACTTTGTTTGATTCCTCCCTGCATATTCAAAGATTTATAGCACTTTGTCTACTTCAATTATATAATTTATTTTGGGATTAAACCACTGACAGAAACACCGTTGTACCGAACCAAAAACTTGCTCTATCGTTGCGGATTCAAAAATAGATTCGTGACCAGGACCAAAAAACTTTTAAAAATAGAAAATATACTGCAAAGGTTTGTCAAGACAACGTGAACATAGGCGTTGTTACAATATTTCGGCTGGCCAACACCAGCCTTCTTCAGGTTTATTGAATGGATAAATGCCTCTTACAAGATCTTTATATTCACCGGAAATGACATAAAAAGGCTACGAGATGTTAAAAAAGGAAATGCATAAAAGATAATAATACATGATAACAAGGTAAAATAAACAAAAGAAAATTAAAAGGCTGCTAAATTAAATTACATTTCATCTCTTCTGTTAAGGCCTGCAGGCTCCAGTGTTTTTCCTCTGTGTATGAGGAATGCCTCACGAGCCTTTCTGATGGAGTCACGACTAGTGTGCAGTTGTTCGAGCGGTATAAGGATCATGTGATCCTCCACGTGACTACTAGTCAGGAAATGTCGTGAAACCGCAGTGGGGGTATAACTACAAAAGGGGTTTATAATTGGTCGCCTATGTTCATTAAAACGACGTTTGGTCTCTCCGATGTACTGAAGATTACATTTAGTGCACTGAATCATGTAAATAACATTAGAGGTTTTTTTATATACTTTTTATAGTACTGGACAAACGTTTAAAATCAAATCACATATTACTTGTTGAAACCCTCGAATGTTAGTTACATGATTCAGTGCACTAAATGTCATCGTTCAGTAGATCGGGGAGAGACCAAACCGTCGTCGTCAAAGACCGTTTGTTAAAAAAAAAAATGAACATAGGCGACCAATTTATAAACCCCTTTTTGTATTATGAAAAAAACCCCCACGGCGCGGGTTTCACGACACTTCCTGACTCAGTGGGGCCTCACAGCGGAGGATTCACATGATCCGTATACCGCTCGATACAACTGCCACCACTAGTCGTGGACTATCCCATCAGAAAGGCTCGCTGAGGCATTAACCTCAATCCCACAGGAGGAAAAACACTGGGAGCCTTCAGGCCTTAACAGAAGAGATGAAATTAATTTAATTTAGCAGTTTTTAATTTTCTTTTGTTTATTTTACCTTGTTATCATGTATTATTACCTTTTATTGCATTTCCTTTTTTATTAATGTTACCATCACGTAGCCTTTTTATGTCATTTCCGGTGAATATAAAGATCTGTAAGCAGCATTTATCCATTCAATAAACCTGAAGAAGGCTGGTGTTGGCCAGCCGAATATTGTAACAACGCCTATGTCCACGTTGTCTTGACCAACCTTTGCAGATATATTATTCTATTGTATTTTGGATTCCATTGTTCCGACAACTTCTTGTCCTTGGGCATAGAGAACCCTCCCGGAGAGAAAACTGTTCGCCGGAAACACTCGTAATGAGGAAGGCATGGGTCAAGGACAGAGTCGAGTAAATGGAAAAGAGCTAGGTCCGCAGAAAAACAAATTAGTTTAATTTTTTAAGCATCGTATAGTACAGGACCATAAAAAGGCAGGCATTCATATTTGCAATAGAGGTCAGTCACGGCTTGAGACCTGCCGTGATGGGCCGTGAACAGGCCATGGTATCTCCGTGTGTTCTGTTCGACATACTGATCGTATTCAATCGATTGATCTATCCGAGGTTTATACATGCGCCCTTTCTTCTGTAAAATAGACCGTGTATTTTCAAGGGTTATCAGATATAGATACCATAGGCGCCAGTGTTTATCCAAGAAAATTTGGCGCGTTGAATCGGTTTTTGAATGTTACAGTTTGGTAACTGCGGGATTTAACTGAGCCAGCTGTGTATCAACCGCGACTACTTTTCGGAGACGTATTGTGTTTATATTAAGATTAAGAAAGCTTTAATCTGTTAAGACAAGCTTCGTAAGAAAAAAAAATGGGTTTTGAGGAGAATTTGTGATGATTTCACTTGCCCCAGTCTGCGGTATTTAACGCTGTCAGTGTTTTTGGGTATCCCTACTGGGGATACCCAAAACACTAGGATTTGGGTTCCGGGGGTACCCAAAACGCGGGGTACCCAAATCACTGTGACACCGGGCAGAATCGCCTCAGTGGCTGGAAATCCTAGAAATGCTATGATCTGTGACGCGCCTTATCTTCAAAACGAGTTCGGTGACCCCCGATTTTTTTTACGTTTTTCATCTAATCTTATCATTTTCTACCTGCAGTCAAAGTTTTAAAAAAATCTGTACGTGGGAAGTTTTTGGGCGCGAACGTCCTTAAGTGTTCACGTTGTTATCCCAACTTACAAACTGGATATGAGAATATTGAGCGTGACAGAAAACCTTGATCATATATGCCTGTGCAGTGTGTTACACGACGGTTATACAGCCCGACAACCTCATCAACGCATTGTCGAACATGAGTCGGTACTGAAACACCTTTTAGAAGCGCACGGTGCCAAAAATTTTCTTAATGAGGGCCAATTTGGTGTTCTCAAGAAGTTCCACGGGAAATTTGACTGCCTCGATTACGAAATGCTATTAGTTTACGAATTACGAAATGCTATTAGAAATGCTATTAGAAATGCTATTAGAAATGCTATTAGAAATGCTATTAGAAATGCTATTAGAAATGCTATTAGCTATTCATCCAAGAACTGGGGCCTAGCCTTAACACTCAGAGTGACTCCATCAGTGCTAAACTCTTTGTTTAGCTTGTAGCTTCCTTTTAATGAACTATTGTTTTTTTCCTGTAATTAAAGAATATTGATACTGTTTCTTTTCACGTGAAAATGACGTCCGAGAATGTCGAAAATGTCGTGTATTTTTAACCGTTTTTAAAGATTTCTTAAATGTTTTTAAGAAAGAAAAGTTTTCTCGCAATTTTTTAGGGCTAAAAAAATACAAAGCAAAAAAAGAACAAGGGAACTGATAAATTTCGTTTTACATGCAGCTTAACATAGAATTCTCTTGGAAAAATTAAACCTACTTAGCGGGTAAAATTAACGCTTCTTTACAGGGAGAGAGGATTACCTTAACAAGCGGGTTAATCCTAGCTGGAGGGCAAAAGATAGGTATGGTAACCCTACCACCCGGGACAACTTAATGCACCGTTACATTCAAGGGGTCTAGGAGCAAATAGAAAGCTAGCACGGGTAAGCGAGTAACTCTACCTGGAATGTTTACAAGGGAAAAAGTTGACCCGTTTGCCAGTGTAAACCCTAGCATGTACATAGGATAAGCCGCCTACTCGGGTAATCCTAGCTGCCTTGTAAATACGACGTAGAAAAACAAGAGGAAATGTGCGAGTACTAGGGTAACCCGCTTGTTAGAGTAAACTGTAATGCAAGGACCACTTGTGAAATAAACGGCCGGCCTTTTGTAAAACAACCCTCTCTGTGGGACAGTTAATTCCACGGCCGGGAATGAAACCTTACCGACAAACAAAGTAAGCTATGAAACTTATTAAAAAATTTACACGGAATTCTCAGTCCTGATCTATATTTTTGCTACCGAAACTAAACTTCAGATGGTAAGTTTCTCCCTGTTTTTAAAAGAGAAAAAGAAAAAATACCGCGTCTTGATTAAACAAGGCCATTTCAGTGGAATTTAGTTCGTCACCAAATATGAATAATACAATTCGCCACTGATAGTTCGAACCCTTCGGGTGTTCGAGGATTTTTATCCTCAGTGCCTGTTAGGTTACAGAAAAACGCAACTGTTTGAGCGTTAATTCAGTAAATATCTCCTTAGGGACCAGTTATCTTAAATTAGTTATTCATGGAAGGCCGCATAGTAAAACGTTTTTGACTTTACAGTTTCTTGTTGGTGTGAGATCGACATCTCGTCACAAATGTCTAGCATTTGAGGCGTAAAACTTACTGGATTAAATAAAGTTACTTTGGCATTGAGATTATATTACAGGTGCAAGCAAACAACCTGCTTATTAGTATAAGAACTAGCAATACAAGGACCTTCAGGCAAATTCCCATGGCCGCTTGCCCTCAGAAGAACAAGCAGAAGTCCATTGTTTCATTTCCGTGTTGTTTTAGTGGCAAAATAGGGGGTTTTCAGCCGAGCCTCAAAAACGACTCGAGAAATTACACAAGCTGATTTTAACACGTGTTTTACAAGATAAAAGCGTTCTAAAGGCGAAGTTTCAAGGAATTTGGAGTTACGGCAAATGTCGAAAAATATCAGGCTCTGAATTTTGTTCGTATATTAGGAATTCGAACTAGTAACTGAAAGGAAATTTTTTTAAAAAAATGTGTGTTCATTCTTAAATTTACTCAAGTAAAAGTTGTAACCTGT
The DNA here is from genome assembly GCA_019787425.1 of Platygyra sinensis. Lineage (NCBI taxonomy): Eukaryota > Metazoa > Cnidaria > Anthozoa > Scleractinia > Merulinidae > Platygyra > Platygyra sinensis. The sequence continues at coordinate 72,709 of JAHPZR010056057.1, read as the reverse complement.
TTTGGATAGCTGAATACTTTGTCTTTCGAGAGAAAGTATCGATAGGTTTTGTTTCTCCTTTGCATGCGAACACAAATTAAAATTACATTACTAATTTTAAACCTTTGGGATCAGTGACCATTTGGCGACTGTGAGGCCAAAATCGTTTTCCTCGATTCAGTTCTCGAATTTAAAGCGCTTCGAGCTCAAAAGACTATATCAAGTTTCATATCTACCTCAGGGCTATTTGTGGACGAAAGTGGAGAACTTCTACCACCAAATTTAAATTGTGCTAGATTTTTGGCGACATTTGCTCATAAAAAATCAATCAAGGAGCGAATTCGAAGGAGTTCACTTAAGAATAACCCGAAAAGGCTAACTGTGATCATGTTACACCAGATTATAGACAACAAAAATAAGGAAAGTATAGGATAGAATCATAGATAATGTTGTTCAGCCTTCTGTGAACGACCACCAAAACGTTGAGCCTACCATAGATAGGACCGCAGGTTTTAAAGTCAGCGAAGGAAGTTGCTTAAGAAGCTTCATAAACAACAAATGCGTTAGTAAACCCAGAAACTATTTGGTCATGGTTCATGCAGCGTCACAATGAACCAATATATGTTCCCTTGCAAAATCTTGTAAACAAGGTCAGATCATACGAAGTTCTCCCTCAGAAGAAGTAAGAAACAACAGAAATTATCATATCACTGATCAGCCTTAAATAATGTAATGGAGGTCGCTTTGCACTACCTGCGTAAGATGGTTGTCGTGACTGGTCAAGTAAGGCGATGCCATAAGGCTGGTTGGATTTCAAACTGAGAAGCCCACCTATGTAATCCGCTGAAGTCCAATTAAGTCTCTCAATACTATCGGTATTCCAGTCGCTCCAGTAAAGCGTGTCGCCATAGACTGTGAAGTCAAAGGGAATCCTTTTTAACGAAGGGTGAATGTCCCCGTAGAGTACTTGCCAATTCTGCCCATTTAAGTCAGTGGAATCAATCACATTACTGTTAGCGTCAATCCAGTAGATGCGATCTTCAGTGTAGTCCAAGAAGACCGCATTTAGCGAGTACTGGGAAGAAATGCGTAGATCAAAAAGTGTAGTTCGATTCTCACCAGCTAGACTTGCCCTTTCGATTCTAGGTGGGTATCCCCAATCTGTCAAAAACATCCACCTAAGGAAGAAAATAATAGTTCAAGTAACAACAGCAAAACAGAGCTTGTCCGGTTAGTTTGCAACACAATGCACTGCAAAGTAGGATGCAATACCGCCGTTTGATAGTATTACCTACCCTTTCTTTGGGTGCAGTGCTATTCCCCGTGGCCTGTTAATACCTTCCTTGAAGAGTAACTTCCTTTGGGAACCATCCAGGAAAGCAACTTCTATCCGGCCGTAACTGTAGTCTGACCAGTACATTACGTGACTCTCCCACTCCACAGCAAGGCCGTACACTGTCCCGAGATCTTCTGTAATGAGGTCTTCCATCTTTCCACTAGACATGTTCAATCGTGTGATGACACGTAAGTTGATATCACTCCAGTAGATTGTCTTCTCGTTAACATGGACATCAGGGCAGCTGCTTGTTGAAGGTTGGATACAACGGTAACTATTTTGGAGCTATTTAGCTCAATTGCGTTAATTTTAGATCCTGCACTGTATATCAAACATGGTTCGGAGCACTCGTTGTTACCTAAGTGTTGAGAGAAAACATGATTGTCATGCAAGAGAGAAATCCATACGCCTCATTCTTACAGACGCTGACTTTTAGCTGTTCAGTTTTTCAACCATTTGCTGATGGATCCCTCCAAGACTGAGAAACTATAGTTTCCCATCAATGCATTCATATTCAAACTTTTTTCAACAGTTGCTGTTCTTTCCTGTCTTCAAACAGTTCTTTAAAAGCCCTTGTTTCCCAGAAGCTACTGAGTAAATTACACTGAGTGGGCAATAAAATCACAAAATAGATATATCTAGACAGTATAAATTAAAGTCGGGAACGAAACTTTCAGAAATCTTAGATGAATGTGTAATGTCAAACGGAAGGTTTCCATCCAAGCAACTTGAATAAATGAGTTGCACCGAGGAACTTTATTCCCTGTAGTGAATGCTTCTGTGGATTTGATAATTTATTTTCCATCATAATACGCTTTGCGGGTACGTTTCAAAAAATTGTTTAATATATTAAGCCTCTAGTACATAAAACAACCTTCTTATGCTCATTTCTTTTACCGAGGTTGCCCCCTAGAAACGTACTGCAGTTGAACGAAACCAAAGAAAACGTATTTAGCCTAGGGTATCCTTTCTTATTAACAGTTCTATGAATACGAAACGTACCTTGAATGACAGTGACTAGCTGGAAAACGATGGCTGTAAGTAAACAGGATTTTGCCATCACGGCTGGTTTCATCCACTGAGAACTCCAGTGAGGACACAGTGTGTAAAACTCTCTATGGCGAAAACAAATAGCTATCGAGAAATGCTCTACATTTATAGACAGCGTTTTACTGCTTTTTTAATTTATAAGCGTCCACACTTCAGTAGTCCCGAAATTAATTAATTTGGCTTTAAATGAAAGTACTAGAAAATTTGCATTCAGCTTTAGAGATAGCTAGAGGACAAATTGACCTATGTACAGACTTTTCCCATTTATTAAAGCTGTCAAAAACCACGACAGTAGTTTTTTTTAAAACTTATTTGAAAGTTTTGTTTCTGTTCGTGTGTACTCTGTTTTTACCCACAGAAGTAGAAAGGAAATTGCTTCTCGGCGACACTTGCTAAGATGTCAACTAATTGAACAACACCGTGTCTAGTTGAACCCTAAACCCAGGTAATTAAATTTTGTTTAGACTTCGACGCGCTACTTTTGCGGTCTCTAACAGCAGTCGTTTTATTCCACCGATTTCTAATTGCTTCTACACTAGGTAACTTCCAATCGTTACAAATGTTATAAAAGAATTGATGTAGAGCAATGCTAAGTCCAGCTCAGAGTAAATTTTATAAGCTGCCATTCTCTTCATGGACCTTCACAAGATTTTGTTCAAAGTGAAATTGCCCTAACAATTGAGCATCTTGTTCGTTTGAACAAGGAATTAAAAAAAAAACCAGTAAAGCAACTGAGAAGTCGGAGGGATAAAACGACTGCTGTCAGAGACAGTAGTCAGAGACTGCTGTCAGAGACAGAAAAGACAGTGCGTCAAAGTCTGAAAAAAATTGATCCAATACTGTGCCTACTGCCAAATCTGTGCATTGTTCAGTTGGGAAATATTTATGGTATCTGAGGCAACTGTTCCAATTTTGTGTACTACATAAGTAAACGTCCATAAAATACTATTTAATGTTATCCTTGAAATATACCCTGGATCATTGCAATCTAACAGATCAGCCACGGCACTAGACAGGCAATGCGATAGTTGCTTATGAAAACAGTAAAATTACCTGAGTTTAGGGTACAGCCCTGTGTTTCGCACAAGAATATGAAAGCTGCGTTGCAAACGGCGAGTGCTGTAAATGCTTTGACTGATCTCCACTAGTATCGTAATTCGTTTATGTTTCCGTTATCAAGGTACGACTACTCTCAATACGTCTTTCTTCACGCCTCAGCTGACGACTCACTTTCAACTCTCTTCGTTATTTGATTTATCAAGTGATTGTTTTTAAAGAAAACAAAGAGGGAAAAATGTGTGAATGAATATGATTATGACTAAAACATTCCATTTCAAGCTTATTTGACCAGGAGAAAAATGTTTCCAGTGCTAAGCTAAGTGAGTTGCGCACTGATTTGACAATTTAATATAGGTTCTTTACGTTAACATACCAGCATCGAAAAGTTCCTACAAAAACTTATATCTTTTCTTTCTGGGTGTTACAGAAAGGTAGACTTTGTTTGCATACAATAGCAAACATGACTTGTCTAGAGTTTTTGATTCATTGCCTGGCAGGTAATAATAACTAAAAGAAAGAGCTACGGTAATCAGCAGGAAGCTTATCAAAGTGAGTAGCTAAGACTGCTTCAAAGGAACCATTATATTACACTAAAAAGGGCGCCAGAAGCTATATTCCTGTTGCGAGCGATTTTATTCATCACAACTCGTCACAAAAGACTATGACCCTTCAAAACCACAAACTGTGTAAAGTATTTTGAGAATGTTCCTTATTATATAAACATAAAAAAATGAAGCCTGAAAATTCATGATTTCAATCACACAGTTAAGGAGCAGGCTTGAAATTAGTAAAGGAAAGGAATGAAATACTAACATTTAACGTTCAATCAGCTGTCAACTTCATGTACGTACTAATAATGACCGGGAATTTGAATATGAGGTGATAAATAATCAACGACATCAAAAGCAGGGGAGAGGTGTAACGTCCATTTGTTTGAAATCTTTGTCATCTTCGTAAAAGAAGCAATTGTTTAATCAGATACTTTAGACAGTTCATTACTACTTAATCATGTTTAGTTTAGTTCTAAATATCAGGAAAATTTATATATCAGACTAGCCGATGAGTAACCAAGGGTCTGAGTAAATAGATCAAACGTTTTGGAGCAATAAACAGCGCGCATCACTATAGGTTAGTTATTTAGCTCGCGAATAGAGCGATACGCTTGCCAAAAAAAAAAAACACAATCTGCGTGATCGCTGGAAATTTCACATCATTAAGATCGAAATCTTGACTGTTTTGCGTAAAGACTATGGCGCTACGCCATTTGAGAGTTCATTGACAGCTCTTTTGTGTTGTTCTGTTCTCGATCTTAAGCCCCGAGATAGCTACCCGAGATAAGTTGTATATTTATGAGCTATAAATAAATCCAGTTGACAGGTCTTGTCTAGACTTGTTTTCAGGGAAGCAACAGTTATCAATGGTTCCTGGGTAATATTCACATTGAATTCGTTAGAGGTCTTGCAATTCATTCTGCGATTCCCTCAATGTACAACAAAGCGAAGTAAACTCTGCGGACTTAGCATTAATTTGTATTTGCTGGTTTTGGCAGGTTGTTATAAATTGCTCCGCGTTATCATTGTATTTAAGTGCATTTTAACCTCTGGTTGAAAAGATACTGTTTGCTTCTGACGAGAAAATTGGAGGGGGAGTGGAGGGGGGGGGGGGTTGGGGGGTCAGTATGGGTGCCTTTGTCTCTTAACAACGATTTTGAATATATCATCATGTCCGGATACCTGATTCTTTTCGCATCAAGAAGTGCAGGAGATCCATTCTTTTCGCGTCCTCTGAGATAAATTTATTGCGTTGGTAGATAGAGGTCAACTGAAAAGTGGGATTCCATACGAGGATCACGCGTGAGACAAACATGATTGTCGTCTACACATCTGTACCGCAATTTAAGATCGTGTAATGATGGTCAGATCGGATGCAAGTCTACTTTTAGTCCTATGAAATACCATGCTTTGGGAATATCAATGGACTGTGTGGCAAGCCACTGCAGAGATAGATCGAAAGATAGATTAAAAGAAAATTAAGTGAAGCACTAACGATAATGTGACCAAGGACAACTCTAATTTCTGTTCATATAGTAACCCCAGTGTTACTTATTTTGTGTTGGATTTCGAATTAGAGGCTCTTGCACGGTATCCTCTTACGACGCCCAAGATGGCCTGCACCTCTTTACAACCTCTATTTTGATTCGTTCTTGTTAATCTGCACCTCTTTCGTTGTTAGGACTAGGGGCATTGTTTGTGTTGTTTACCTATTGTCTCGTCTGGCCAATTATGAAGACCCTTGTAAACGGTGCGTGCTCCTCCTTACGACAGGAGTCGAGTGTCTTTTATACTTGATGGATGCATCTTAAAACAATGAACTTTGTTGACAGCTTGAAAATGTGTCAAAGCTCCCTGCCAAACAAGGAAAAGTGGCGTTCTATAACTACCCTTACAAAAATCAAATATACATTAATTTTAAAGCCTAAACTTTATTTTACTTAACATTGTAAGCCTATTTACAGCCATGGTTAAACTAAGTTGAAATTGAGAGTAAAATATGGTTATTCTGTACTTGACATATTCAAACCTTATTGAACTTGAGCGCGTCGGAAATGAAATGATGAAAATTAGTCGACGAGACTCGTAGAACCGCGTTTGTCATGATCATCCCATATGCAACAAGCGCAAGTGAAATGATCATTTAATTAAAGACACCACCAATATTGAAAAAAAAGCTAAAATGAAAACAAAAGCATCTAGCTTACCACCATGATGGCTGAGCCAATGAACTGCATTATCCAATGATTCCTATTTTAATGCCGTAGGAGAAAGCAGTAAATCAAAACTAAATATAAAAAAGCATACATTCTACAAATTCGTTCTTGTCAAATCCATTAAAATAATCTACGTTGGGAAAATATGAACACATTTCAGTTCCCCTTTACCCCTATTTAATGATGCAGGGGCCAGATGGGAAGCGAACGTCAATAAAAAGACGCATTTCCTAAACGTACTCTTTGTTGTGTTCCCAAACACATTTTCTATGTCTCACACGGGAACATGTAATAGGCCAGCCACATAGCCCTTTTCAGCGATTAGGTTAAAAGATTACTCTGCCAATGGCCTCTCTCGGCTCCACTATCACCTGTGCTATAAACAATGTCGAGAGTAAATAAAGGCTGTATTTTTTAGTTATTTGTTTACGTTTGCCATGCGCGAGCTCACATAATACTTGGAACTAAAGCCGCAAAATCCGTTGAAAGTAAAAGTAAAACAACTATATGTACATAAAGAGTGAAATGTAGATGTAAAACTATTCTTAATTTCATTCCGAGCAAAACCAAGACCCGAGCAATCACCTTTGGCCAACCACAAAAAAACTCAAGTGACGAAATAAGCAAATCCAATCTCGTCTCTAAACAGGTCCAAGCAAAGGAAGACATGTGTAAACGGAGTCACGTGTAAACACGTGGAGACACGTGTAAACGGAGTTGATATTGCTTTGGTCATGATCACTTCAAAAGAAGAAGTTTGATGGAGTTTCTTTAAAGCTAATTTAAGGACTAGTTAAAGCAAGCCCTACTACAACTACGATACACTATTACAAGGAAACGTTTCTTTAAGTATTACTAGGAAATCAAATTACGTTGATAATGAACATGTGCATTATGTCACAGTTTTCCTGTTTTAACAGTGCAGTTAAAAAAATCAGTGCTATAATTAATACCGTCAACTCGCTCATTAAAGGTGGCCATTAGTAACTAGAAACATTTTTTTATGGCTTAAGCGCGCGATTCATCCTCGTGCTTTATTTTCTCACAGTTGTCATCATCCGTTTCTGCGTTCTGTGGGAGATCAGATTCCTTTTCTTCTTCAAGGACGGAATAGAGTTGTTCAGAATTTTCGATTTCGTGATCTCCATCATTGGCCACATCATATGTTGGGTTAGATATCCCGTTGCTGCCGTCATCATCGTTCAAATGTCTAATTTTTTCAGCTCCTGGGCCACCTTTTGCTTTTGAAATGGAATCATACGTTGGGTCTTGGCCAAAGGTTGGGTTATCAAATGCAGTGTGCGAGTTGGTATTAGTCACCCACTCATTTTCCAACTGTATATCGTCTGCTGCTCTTAAATTATGCGTTCTCTTGCTGTAAGACAAAACAGATAATTTTGTAAAGTGCGTTCATTTCTATGATAAGCGGTGGAACAATCCATTGGTCAGCACGTTGGACGCTGGATTGATAAGGACATCGAGAGTTCCGAGTTTGAGCAAAGAAGTCTGAGCCCCAGTCGGATCGTGTTGTCTTTTGGGACAAGACGTTTTACTTTCGTAGTGCTACTAAGGTGGATAAGTGAGTTTCGCAAACTGTTGGGGCAGCCTAACAAATTTCTTGGGAAGCCTGGAGTGGACTAACATTCCATGCAGACGGAGTAGTGATACTCCTAGTCACTTCAGGTTTTGGAAACTGGAGTTCATTACTTCCTTGTCTCGCCACCTGACCTCTTTGCGGTTAGGGATTATTCTAGCACGAAGTAAAGCTAAGTGAAGTTTGCCAATCATAATTTGGTAAAGTCACATCACACTGGCTGGTTACATCAAGATAACTAGGAATCCTTACCGTCTCATTCGGTAGATAACAAATGCAGCTACTAATATCCCCACGATGACAACGCTTACGACACCAGCAACAATCGGGCCTGCGGACGTTCCTTTATCATCTTGGGTTAATTTTACGCCACCTTTCGGTTGCTCCGTTAGTTTTCCTTAGTAAACAAACAATTGCTGTTAGTGATGTGGGCCGTGATATGGAATGTTGCTATTAAATGCTTAAAGGCAAATAACAATGATCCAGTAAGTATTCAACTAAAAAATAAGCAACCATGTAGTTGCCCCATCTGACTGCTCCCTAACTAGCCTCCTAGAGAACCAGGTAACCACTCAGGCCAGTTAAGCAGCGAACCAACTAGCCAACTACCAACCAATCAGCCTATCAATCAATCAATCAATCAATCAATCAATCAATCAATCAATCAATCAATCAATCAATCAATCAATCAACCAACCAACCAACCAACCAACATACACACATAAGTACATACATCCACTTTATTTCAGAAAAACTAACCGACCTACCAACTAACCTACCAAGCAACCAATCTACCAACCACCCTATCAACCAACATGTTTCGACGATGCTAAATCGTACAAACTACTGTATTCTCCCCGTGAAAAGGAAAAACGAATCCGAATTCTACAACCGATTCGAATAGCAATTAATGGACACTAAAATTTAAGCGTGCATTCAGGTAGAAGAGTTCACATTCGAGTCTTTGTTCTGTCGTCCCAACGGAGGGCATTAGTGTAAACGAACAAGCGTTCGCGGGAACTGACAACCAGCCAACCAAACCAACCACCCCCATCTACCTTCCCTTGTCAGTTGAACATTCAACTCCTTCGAATATCCACTGCTCATATAGTTCTGTCTGTGTCCCTGTGTTTTGCGCCTTATTTACTTGTCTCTTTCTTTCTGCACGTAAAAGGTAGGGCAATCACTCTAAAACCGCAAGGTTCATTTATCCCTCTGGTTCGACTTTAAACATATCTATTTCCTGAGTTATTGTAGTTTTTTGTAGTTTTCTATGCAAATGTGTTTAAGTGTTTAGAGCTCATAAAGCATTGTTCTTGTTGTCTAAAACAATAATGCTCACTGAAAAAGTTATTATTTACCTACTGTTATCCGCTCGATTGACCCTCCAACTGCTTTCTGAAGAACCACTTTATTTTTATCGACCATTTGAACCAGTTCTTCAGGTTTGGACGGTTGGGGAGCCTTCCCATCCACAGATGGAAATAGAACAGCAAACTCAATTTTCCAAGTATTTTCCCCATTAGGAGAAAGTGCAAGTATTTTGACATCAGAATCTTGAATAAATTTTGCGCTTTCGGAACGCTTAACTCGCCCAGACGTGCTGCAAGAGACAAGGAATAATTGGTAAGAGGGTAACGGGGAGAGACCAAGAACAGAACTAGATTTACAAGACTAGAACCAGGTAAGATACGGAGGTTCCATCAGGGAGGGTAAGGTGAAGTGTACACTTTATCCCTGGAAATTGCAACGTTGAATCCGGCTAGACGTTTCTTAGAAAAACCGTAGTTAATAGAAATAAATGGTTATTAATTCAGGAAAAATGCAAGGATCAGGAAAAAAAGATTTGTGTCGGTAGGACTACAATCGTGCAGTTACGTAGCATAAACGTTTGTTTAGTTGCGCAAATCGAAGTAACCACCTACTGAAAGAGGGTTTTCTACGGCGAAGGCCAAAAACCTAACAAATACATAACAAAGAACGTTGTCGAGCTTTAAAGGTAGCTTTAAAGTTGTTACCTTTTACATTCACCACTCTTGCAAAAGAAATCTGTAGAAGTTCTTGCGATTGCAACTCTGAAGTTAAATTCAATCCATTGTTTCTGTAAGAAAGCCAAGACAATCAATAATAGATTATCAGTTTAGCCGAATTTGATATATAGTACGCCGTGTTTAGGGGCATGGTGGTCTCATGGGTAGTGTGCTGGTCCCCAGATAGAGCGGTGCAGCTTTCAGCCCTGACCGTGGTCATCATGCTGTGTCCTGGGTAACACATGTGACTTTGGAGTACCTTTCTGTCCAGCTGCATTATTGAGTACCAGCCAATTTAATGCTGGGGGTAACCTTGCAATGGACTAGACGTGACCCATCCAGGGAGGAAGGGAGCAAAAATACTTCCAGCTGTTACATGGTACGGAACCCGGAGATAAGCACTGGACTGATGGGACACTAGGTTAAAACAAGGACTTTGTCTTATCTTTCTGCGTTACCCGATGCAAATGTTCGCTCCCTGGGCGAAAGACGTAGGGAAAATGCTCTGGAACCAATTGATGCTCCCCAAGATGTTTCGTGCAATAGACTTTCCACTCTACTCAGTGAAACTCTCAAGCTGGGAATATACTTAGTTACCAGACGACCACTCCGTTTAATCTAACTAGTTTTCCCTCTGCGTTTGCACATCAACTGTACAGGGCAATTCTGAAGTCAAACTGAGGGATCGTCATTGCCGTCTGAGTCTCCGAGATAAATAGAAAACAGCCAACACCAACACCGTACCTCTTTTGAAAAAGTTAGCTCCATTTCCACAGCACTTGAACCTAAATCAAAACAAAGCAACAACAAAATTTGAGGAATGTAAATTTTCTAGGAACTAACTAAGAGATTTAAACACACTTTTCACACAAAATCCCGCATATGTTTCCGAGCCTCTCTTGTTAACAAAAATTCGCGATTAGGCGTTAATCTCATACAAACAGGGATAAACACTGCCTCTTTTTCAAGTTTACTTGAGCCCAACCCAGTAAGAGTTTCTATCCTCTTCGCGACACGAGAACTACCTTGGCCTTGGAGTTTGTAGATTCTAATAATAATAATAATAATAATAATAATAATAATAATAATAATAATAATAATAATAATAATACTAATACTAATACTAATACTAATACTAATACTAATACTAATACTAATACTAATACTAATACTAATACTAATACTAATACTAATACTAATACTAATACTAATACTAATACTAATACTAATACTAATACTAATACTAATACTAATACTAATACTAATACTAATACTAATACTAATACTAATACTAATACTAATACTAATAATAATAATAATAATAATAATAATAATAATAATAATAATAATAATAATAATGAATAATAAATAGATTTATATAGCGCCATATCCTAACTGCTCTATGGCGCTTTACAATACTGTAATAAAATTTCCTGCTCAGTTGTATTTCAGTCTTACTGGCGGGTGTGCTACCGCGGAAACAAATGATATAGGAAGACTGGGAGGAAAATCCTAATGTCTCTTTCACGGGCATTTTGACCAACGAGGACTAATACTGCCGCACAATTAATCTCCTTCCAATGCATGCCTCCGTCAAAAGTCACGCTCGTTGAACTGAAGGAGGTCGAAGACAGTTTCTTAGATATGTTTTCAAGGATTCCGCATGGAGTTCACAAATGGCATTCTGATTCTTGAAAAACATCCAGAACAACGATTTGTGCATGAAATAATATTCTGATGGGGGAATTCAATAACTTGCGCTGTATGTGAATATGTGGCTAAAATCTACCTTAACAAAACAAAACAAAACAAAACACAGTACTGGTCACTACTGAGACCGTATCATCGGTCCACCCACCCAGGCACTTACCAACATAAACAGCGCACAGGTTCCACACGTAGTACTTTGGACACACGCAAAAGTAGCCTGGTACAACGCACGTTCCTCCATTCTCACAAGTACTGGGACGACACTCAGTAGGACTCAGCGTAGTTGGTTGCACACTGGTAGATGGTTCGGTTGAGCTTGATGTGGTAAATGGAGGAGTTTTTGTTTCGGAACGGGATGTACTTGGTGACGAGGAAGGTAATATAACAACTGAAAGGAATGCAAAATGACACCATCATTCTTTCTCAATTTGTTCCTACTTCATTGTTTTCTTTTGCTTTGTTTTTTTTTTTTTCGTTAATGGATTTGTTTCCCATTGCGACAGTGGCCTTTAAGTTCGTTTGATAGCAGCTTTTAGTATATACTAAAACAGTGGATAGTGTTAAACGCGCGCGCTGATTGGCTCGTCAAACTCCGAATATCCTGTGCTATTTACCTCCGAGCAACTCGAGAAAAAACAGCGTCCCGGTTTGCATCCGTGAGAAGTGAAGAAATCATCCACATTAATTTTTTTTGGTGTATATTATCTCACTGTTTTAGTATATACTAAAACAACTATTCACCTCAGTGTCGGTGGCTAGCGTTGGATATTTACTTCGCCGCTTCGCGGCTCGTTAAATATCCACCGCTAGCCACCTCCATTCGGTGAATAGTTGTTAATTAGCGCCTGAACAACACAAAATTTCTAAATGACTAAATTTTTGTGGTGGTAATGATTCCACGCATCAGGCTCTCCGGAATGATGTACTGGACTGAAATAAGAACACTATATTCTACTAATGGATTAAATAAACCAGAACTCAACTAATTATGAATTAGTTAGCTCTCTCTCATAAACCATAAGTGAAACATCTGATTTTATTTGGTATACTGTAATACATGTACACAAGTTAAGAACAGAAATTATAGATACATCAAGTTCGTAGTCGTGGCCGATTGGCAAGAGCCGATAACGTTTCTTTTGTTAAATTAGGAGGTAAGCAAATCAATATCTTTAAATTATGGGAATACTTTCTGCTGGATTTTTGTCAACTTGCATTTTTGAAATGGAAATGGCTAGCCCATATATGTTGGGGACTATTTCTCTAGTATTTTACTTAAATTACCATTTTCAGAGATTCTGTTTTTATTTTCTTTTGTTCCCCATCAGATCATCCTTGTTCCTCTTCTTACGGCGGCTGCTCTCATCTCTGCCTTGTAAGAACAGACGGGTATCGTTGTTCGTGTCCAGATTATCTACCATCTGGTGAAGTTTGCAACTCTTTGGGTAAGTAAAAAGAAACATAATCCTCTCATCCTCTTCATTCAATACTTCTTTAATCAGTCTATAAAACGCCACCATTTCAAATCTGTGACATACAGTCAAAACATGACGTAAGGAAATCTCTCTACTTCCCATTGGTTTGATGATTACGAAATTAAAGGCATTCAAATATGAAATAAACAATGAGTTATAGAGGGATCGCACTCTGGTTTTTGATTTATACTAACTCATTGTTTATTTCATATTTGAATGCCTTTAATTTCGTAATCATCAAATTAACCAATGGGAAGTAGAGAGATTTCCTTACGTCATGTTTTGACTGTATGTCACAGATTTGAAATGGTGACGTTTTATAGACTGATTAAAGAAGTATTGAATGAAGAGGGTGAGAGGATTATGTTTTTTTTTACTTACCTGAAGAGTTGCAAACTTCACCAGATGGTAGATAATCTGGACACGAACAGCGATACCCGTCTGTTCTTACAAGGCAGAGATGAGAGCAGCCGCCGTAAGAAGAGGAACAAGGATGATCTGATGGGGAACAAAAAGAAAATAAAAACAGAATCTCTGAAAATGGTAATTTAAGTAAAATACTAGAGAAATAATCCCCAACATATATGGGCTAGCCATTTCCATTTCAAAAATGCAAGTTTAAGGAAGATTTTGACAAAAATTCAGCAGAAAGTATTCCCATAATTTAAAGATATTGATTTGCTTACCTCCTAATTCAACAAAAGAAACGTTATCGGCTCTTGCCAATCGGCCACGACTATGAACTTGATGAATCTATACTTTCTGTTCTAAACTTGTGTACACGTATACCAAATAAAATCAGATGTTTCACTTATGGTTTATGAGAGAGGCTAACTAATTCATAATTAGTTGAGTTCTGGTTCATTTAATCCACAAGTAGAATATAGTGTTCTTATTTCAGTCCAGTACATCATTCCAGGAAGCCTGATGCGTGGAATCATTACCGCTACAAAAATTTAGTCATTTAAAAATTTAGTGTTGTTCAGGCGCTAATTAACAACTATTCACCGAAATGGAGGTGGCTAGCGGTGTATATTTAACGAGCCGCGAAGCGGCGAAGTAAATATCCAACGCTAGCCACCGACACTGAGGTGAATAGTTGTTTTAGTATATACTAAAACAGTGAGATAATATACACCAAAAAAAATTAATGTGGATGATTTCTTCACTTCTCACGGATGCAAACCGGGACGCTGTTTTTTCTCGAGTTGCTCGGAGGTAAATAGTTAACAATTATCCTGCGAAATCGCGCGGAATATCGTCTGATACTTAGCCGACGAGGCCGTAGGCCGAGTCGGCTAAAATCAGGCGATATTCCGCGAGATTGAGCAGGATAATTGTTTTATTTTTCAACAAATTGATAACAAAATTGATTTCCAAGCTCGTAACATTTTTAACCCTTTCTGTCGACATTTTTTCACTTCACTTTTTCTTCCCACGTACGAAGCTACGTATATCGCCGGATATCTGTTACCTACGGATGATAGATATCGAGAGCATCATGACCATATTTGGATAGTGTTACAATTTGTTGAATAATAATTAACAATTATTCTTTGAAATCGAGGTAAATATTCTACCACTACTCACCGAGATTGAGAAGAATAATTGTTTTAGTATATACACAGGAAGTGATCTCAACAACATTTTCAGAAGGAAACCATTAAAAATCGATTTAATTTGACCTCTCAATTCATGCGTGGAAAACGTGCAAGCGGTACAAAGCATGGGCGAATTCGCGAAACTATTTACAGAATCTTTGAACATGGAAAATCTATAATTAATCTTCGAAAAAACCTCGTGACAGTCTAGAATAACGGTCCTTAAACACAGTTCAAATCAGTGTGAATCAAAAATATGCTTTATTCAAAAGTATGCTTTAATTTTGTTTGGCTTACGCATTATTCACTCGCTAGGAGGTGAATAATGCTCATTAGCCAGAGATAGCGAACCAATCAGATTGCTTAAAACATCAAGATCACTGAGTGTGTATACACTAACACAGGATATTCGGAGTTTGACGAGCCAATCAGCGCGCGCGTTTAACACTATCCACTGTTTTAGTATATACTAAAAGCTGCTATCAAACGAACTTAAAGGCCACTGTCGCAATGGGAAACATCCATTAACGAAAAAAAAAACAAAGCAAAAGAAAACAATGAAGTAGGAACGAATTGAGAAAGAATGATGGTCAATGATGGTTACCGCTTGAGTTTGTATAAGGTCTTTACCTGGAAGAGCTTTATTTCTGTCGTATGCGTGTATATCCATGGGTCGACTCAAACCACTGATGAGAATATTGGCATTTGAAGCTGTTTTCTTGTCTGCCTCATACACAACAGGGTTATACCAGTCTGTCCAGTATAACTTGTCACCAATCGACGTCAAACCAAACGGATGTAGCAGAATACCGTCTTCTAGCAAAGTTGTTATTTTGTGAAGTTTGAAGTCGTAGTATTCCAAGACATCTAGGAATGCGTCTACCCAGTAAAGCCTGTTATTTAAGTCATCTAATGTTAACCCGTTTGGCCAGTACAGTCCACGTGTAACAAGTTCCTGTCTATTCTGACCATCCATGTTGGCGAATTCAATTTTGGGGTTGCTGCCCCAGTCGCACCAATACATCAAACTGCGAAAAGATTCATAACGCAGTTATCTACCTGAAATAGAATATTATTCATTCATTGACCTACTTGACTAAAAGATGATCCAGAAGCAGATATTTACCCTTTGTTAAGATCGAGAATTATATCCCGCGGCTGGTCAAGGTGTTGGTCTATCAGAGTTTTCCTCATCGATCCGTCCATTCTGCTGACTTCAATCTTGTTTGTGCCCGTGTCAGTCCAGTAGATATTCCCTCCCAGTGGATCAACAGCAAGACCATCAGGTGTGGAAACGTCCACGGAAATAATGACTTCAGGTGAAGATCCATTGATAAACACCCTCGAGATTGTATCCTGGATCACGTCTGTCCAGTAGATTCTATTGTCTGTGATGTCGAGATCAAGCGCAACTGGGCGATACATGCTAAGCTCTATTGGCAAGGTTGTGGGCCCCACACTGGAACCATCCAAAGGAAGCATCGATATCTTTGCCTTACTATAACTACCATCGGCGAAGACTAGGAATTTCTGCAAAACTTCAGAAATGAGGTAATCCATAGTAAGCTTATTTTCATAGGAGGTCAAAGAAAGTGAAATCTTGGACCAAGCGGACCAAGCCATTATTAGTGTTAACAGTACTGGGAATGTTGAAACCCGCCCTAGCTACAGTTAAGGTGATTCCCGGGTTTTGCATTGCGCCTTCCTACTGCGCACGATTTTTGCGTCATCAGCGCGCGCACACGAGCGCGCGCGCGTACAAAACATGAGAGATTTCCCTCAAACTAAGTTCGATAGCGAGATAAAAGTTCTTTTCCTTTTAACGAGCACGGTGACCCCCACTTTTTATTTTATAAATTCAATGAGAACAATATCCGCAATAACTGAGAAAAAATTTCGCAGAAATCTATGGCTACTTTTTTGGCAAATGAAATAAATGCTACAGATAGAGACGTAACGGGCGCAATAGAGCAAGTCCAAATTATGTTTGCTTTAAAGGATAAAAATATCAGTTAATAATGCAGGGTATTTGAAGCCATTTTTTCTGGGACGTAGATGAATAAGCAATCAAAGAAAGTCAAACTCTGTGTGATATAACAAGCCGCATTGAAAAATAATGGAACTTGTTTGTTGCGCACTGAGATAACCAAAAGTCAGCTAAATAACCATATTTGTCAGCATCGTGGCATGAAAACAAGCACGATGACCCCCTCTTTTTATTACGTTTTTAACATCTCCTTGTACTGTAATGACACCATACCAAGTTTCATCGGAAATCTATGGCGGGTTCTTTTACCCGGGAATCACCTTAATTACTTCTAAAGTAAAAGGCGCGTGTCAAACCTGGCCGAAACAGAAACAGAAACTGGCCCGACAGACTGTAACGAACTGAACTTCAAACGTGCAGGAAAGATTAGCAATGCCTTCAAACAAGCAGGAGAATGACTTCTTAGCTAAACGTCAGTATTTTTGCTTTATGCTAGTTAACTATTGTAACTCTAATGCAGATATCAGGAATTTATTTGCAAGCCAGTAGGACTAACCATGCTTACCATAGTTGGGCCGAATACAAGTCTTCCCATCTACCGAAAGAGTAAGGTTATCGGGACACGAACAGCGATATCCATCCGGTATTAGAAGGCAAAGATGTGAACAGCCACCATACGACTGGGAACATGGATGATCTAATAATGAAAAAAGTTAAACCATAATGATTTTTAGAGCATAAGGCAACTGAGGAGCCTTTTTGGGGCTCATGGGACTGGCTTTGCGTGATCCTTCTTGTGAACTCAATCTTATGCTCCTAACTATAAATCATAAAACCAATAAACGCTACTTTGTTGTGGTTTAGTAGTTAGTAATGCTCTTGTAACTGAAAAGAAACACAGCCAGGCGGTTATTCGTTGTATTGTTGCAGGTTCTGTATTACGAATGATAACGCAGTGAAAAAGATGTTTTGTTGAGTCTTTTTGGGGTTTGCGTAGCAGAGAAAGAGGTAAGGGTTTATTAGCTAGTGCTCTTTACCTGGGAGAGTTTTATTTGTGTCATACGCGTGTATATCCATCGGTTGACCAAGACCACCGAGTACAACCTTCAAATTTGAAAGGGTATCCTTTTCTGCCTGGTACACCACATCCAAAGTCCAATCCGTCCAGTACAAGTAATTTTCAAACAGCGTCAAACCAAATGGGTGTGGTAAGATCGAACTATTCTTCATCAAAGTTGTTACAGTATGACTTTCTAAGTCGTAGTATTCTAAGGTTTCGAACCATGCGTCCACCCAGTAAAGCCTTTTGTTTGTATCGTCTAATGTCAGCCCGTTTGGCCAGTAAAGTCCTCTTTGAACCAGTGTACTTCTGTTCGTACCATCCATGTTGGCGACTTCAATCTTGTGGTCGTCGCCCCAGTCGCACCAATACATCATCCTAGATATGATTTTGAAGGAACCAATCAATATTATTACAAGCATTTGCAGATGGAATAGACAGGCTTATTTGCCAGGTTTACCGACTGAAAATAATGAAGAATGTTAACATAATATGTTAACAAGTTAACAAGTCCGAGTGGTGGCTTTTGAATCTCGAAGAAGTTCACCCAGTTGAGTCATGGCGTGACAAGTATTCTAACTTTGTATATCACTCATAATTCTCTATACTGAGGCAAAAATATCGAGCAATAGTCACGCAGTGCCTAATCTTGTGATCGGTATCACAAAAGTAATCTACACTGAGCAAAAGTCGCGAGCTTTTATTAAACTGAATGCTTATACTTGACTACACACTGGTAAGATAACAACAAGTTATCGTTTGCATTCCTCGTCGTCTCCGTCCACAGACCTTGAGAATCTGTGAGTTTTTCTCCTAAACTTTTGGGCCGCTCTTTCCCTTATGCCCCTACCTTGTTAGAGAGCTTCTTAGATAATAGAGTAGTTATTAATTTGTCTTATTTATGTATCCAAGATCGGTTTTTTAAACTGACTCATGACTCAGGGCCAAATTTGATCTGAACACTTTATTGCTCTTTGTTTAGTTATTCTCTGATCATGCGAAGCGTGTCTGTTGGCAAAAACTAAAACCCGCAAAAGAATATTTACTGTTGTTAAATCTTGCAATGAAACAAGACAAGAGTTCATTAATCAGGTAAACTTAACTGAGCAAAAAGTACACTGTTCTGATTGTAACGTAAGCCAGGGTTAGGCTGCATTTAGGTTGGGACCGGCGGACTTTTTAACTACATCATTGCAATTATTCAACACAAGGCGGGGTTAATGAACATGCAACTTACGTACGCAGTTAAGCCGCTGATAAACAAGTTTTATGGGGTTGGATTAGGAGGGTGAACCAAGTAGGGGACTACGTGTCCTTAATTGTTCTCTCCCCTGTACATTGTACAAATCTATAATAAATAAATAAATAAATAAATAAATAAATAAATAAATAAATAAGTGTGGATCCAGTTTTAGACCAAGAAATTGTTAATCCAAAAATTGGTAGACACAGACAAATATGGTCATGACGGTGTTTAGTTTGGATCACTCACTCATCCTCATCCTGGCAGAGGTATAAGGCTATACGATAAATATGTGATCCTTAATCAGTATAGATTTTACGATTTTTTCTGCTTTTTCTCTTAGTTGTAGTTTCGATTGAGATGGAATATCAGACACTCAGGACATTGTTTGATCTCATTTCCAAAAGCATCGACGTTTGTCCAAAATACTCCGCTACGCGTCGTATTTTCAACTCTCTTCTCGGTGTTTGGAAAACGGTGGTCAAACACGGTCTTTCGTTTTTGATGTATTACTTCTGACCACAACTCTTCGTACGCGCATTAGACATAAAAAAATTATATTTACCCTTTGGTCAGATCAAGAATGATATCTCTTGGCTCATCAAGGTTGCTGTATATCAGTGTTTTCCTCATTGTTCCATCCTTTCTACTGACCTCAATCTTGTTAGTGCCAGTGTCAGACCAGTAGATATTCCCTCCAAGTGGATCAACAGCAAGTCCATCAGGGGAATAAATATTTTCGGACATTAGAACTTCAGGTGATGATCCATTTATAAAAACTCTCGAGATTGTGTTAAGAGTAACGTCTGTCCAGTAAATCCTATTCTCTGTCGGATCCAGATCGAGGGCAACGGGCCGACGAATGTCCAGCTCTATTGGTACAGCTTGTACCATTGCGTTGGAATGGTTCAAGGACAATACAAGTATTTCTGCTTGACTTGCATCGGCAAACAACAAGAACTTCTGAGGAACTTAAAACATGAAAGCATCTTTACTATAAGTTTGGCAAAGATAGTGGGAGAATGATGAGAAGGCAAGTTTTCACTAAGACGTGTTCCCCCACCCAAGCACTAAGTTGTCATTTTCAACGTTGGCGGGAACAACGCCTAAATAAGATCTTTTTCAAAGTGAGGTTAAGTGTCGGTCTCTGACATTTGCAGATTGCAGACTACATTTAGGCCTAAATAGCGCTCTGGTTAGTCTGACTTTCAGTCAGGTTAGCCCGAATAGCACTCAGGTTAGCCTTTTTACGGTTAGCTTTCGGAAATGGAAGTCGGAATGTGATATTTAGTGAAAAAGTCTACAGTCTGCAGACTGCAGACTACATTTAGGCCTCTGGTTAGCGCTCTGGTTAGCCTGAATTTCAGTCAGGTTAGCCCGTAGCTGCTGTTGCTCGAGAAAAAAAAAACTGTAACAGTTACTTCACGGTTGAAAACAAAGCACAACCAATCACATTATGCTCGAACTTTTCCGACTCCACGTATGCCGATAAGTTCTTGTTAAAGCCTGAACAGGGTCTGCAAATTCAGTTGTTTTTAGATCAGTTACTTCTCTTTATGTGCTCTTCCCTACTCTCAAGGGTAAAAATGGGTATTGGTTGATTGTTCGGTCAACCTGAAAAGATTGTTAACTGATAGGCCTATTGTCAAATTTAACTCCGAGGTATTTTCTTAGGACAACTTACTTTGATGTTCACAAGTCTTCTCATCTCCAGCCAGAGTAAGGTGAGCGGGGCATGCACACCCACCCCCGTTTGGCGATAGTAAACAAAATATGGCTGCAGCCTCCATTTTCAAACAGGCAAGTAGATGAAGCATTTCCTGAGGCAAAAAATAACGTTGAAATTCGCGGTTTTAGTATATTGACTTCACACTAGTCTGCAGTGATACACGGCTCAAGTTTGACGTCCCCTCCCCAAATGAACTTAACCGTTGTACTGCTAAAAAGTGCAGAAAAATACATACCCAGATCTTTCTTTACTAACCTTGTGGTATTGAATATTCACTCAGGTTGTAGCCGTGAATGTCCATGGGCAATCCAATTCCCGTAACAAACCTAGTTATGTCACCGCCAGTCTCTTTATCGGCTTCATGAACAGCATACCAGTTCCAATCAGTCCAATACAATTTATCTCCTAGTATTGTAAGTCCAAATGGATGAGACAGGTAAGAGGAATAACTTATTAAGGTCATTCTATTATTTTGATCCAGATCTAGGTATTCTAGCTTGTCGAGGTAGGCATCCACCCAATACAAGCGGTTCTTGTCTCTGTCTAGCGTAAGCCCATTGGGCCAGCGCAATCCAGTGGTCACGATAGCACTTCGTGTTGGCCTGTCATTTCAGCCTTTTCTATCTTGGAAAACTACCCCAATCTGTCCAGTACATCAGTCTAAAAAGAAACATTATATGGTTAGATTCACAATAAAGTTTCTATGGCTGATGTCATTTGTAGACACAAAATGTAAAATATAACTGTGATGCAGTTGTCTAGGGGGAAGATGAAAATATGGTTTCGGCTATTTAGGGCTGGAAAATGTAACAAACAAGTGGCTACATGTAAAGCGATGATTTCAATTTTAACTGGTGGTGGTGGCTCAAAACAGTTTCCAGCACATTCCAAGACTTAGATTTTGATGTGTCATTATAATCACTCTTTATCAATTGATGCTACAATCATGGTATTACAAAACTGCCCAATCACTGGTAAACACGTTGGTATTGTTTTCGTGACACAATAGGTTACCATAGCAACACTATGACCTGCTAAAAACACCCTTAATTTCAGGTTTAAGCGCTTATATTTCAAAAACGGCACGGTGAATTTTTTCTCATTATAGAATTTTGGTAGGCAGGATGAGATGCAACTTTTGGCGCAGTTTAAAAAAATTCCGTACATGGGGTTCAGAGCCACCTTAAATTTTCGAAAATATGAGGTGGGTCTGAACCCCATTTACAGACTTTTCTTAAACTTGGCCAAGAGTTGTATTTTATCCTGCTTCTCAAAATTCTATAATGAGAAAAAATTTCACGGTGTCGTTTTTGAAATATAAGCGCTTAAAGCTGATATTAAGGGTGTTTTTAGAGGGTCATAGTGTTGTTATGGCAACCTATTGTGCTACGAAAATAATACCAACGTGTTAACCAATGATTGGGAAGTTTTTTGATACCATGATTGTAGCATCAACTGATAAAGAGTGGTAATTATGACCCATCAAAATCTACGTCTTGGAAAGTGCTGGAAACTGTTTGGAGCCACCTTAAAAGTCTGCTAGGCTGAATGTAAGTAAGGTTCAAGTAATGTGAGTGTAAGCAATGTAAGATGTTGTTCATTAGTATATAAAGTTAGTATTGTTCGGCAAGTTAGTATTGTATAAGAGTTCGTATCGCAAGTGGCGTTACAGTTTTTTTAAGCAAAGTTCGCCCATGCAGGTAACGTTAGTACCGTAAGTAGTATTAGCATGGGTAATCAAAATGGTGACAAGTGAAATTATTTCTTAATTTTACGAGTACACCATTTGATTACCTCTTAATATCGTGGTTAACAAATTACACTTAAAATAGTGGGGTTTTGACTTCGCATCAAACGTTGCCATGGCAATTTTACAATTTCACATGTAAAACTATAAATTAACTCTGAAATTTCGCTCCAGAATTAAGGAGAAATTTGTCACCCACGATAAGAGTGGTGTAATTGATGTTTGTATTAACCTTCCATCATTTCGACAACTGAATACACCAATAGCTAAAGCGATGTTTGAATTTCAGTTGAAGTTAGCTGACAATACACTTCCAAGTCTGCAAGGTCAAATCAGAGTTAATAGACGGAAATGGTCACGAAACCCGACAAATTCCTTTGTTTTAGGTTTTAGTTTGCTTTTTTGGCTTCCAAATTAAATCTCGGCATTTTGTTTGCTCCTTTGATGTTTGTCGGGCTTCATAACCATTTCCCTCTAAAAACTATGGTTGATAGAATAAAGGTTCAAGTTAAGTGTTCCAACTTAAAGCTTGAGGCAGGTTTGACCGTCAAACCTTCCTCAAATGACAGATATCTGCTGCAATGTACAGCTTTGTGTGTTGCCCGTTTTGTTAACATATCATTGCCAACTTTGGGCTTGAAAGATCTTTAGAGAAAACTGTCGCCGACCATTTATTTCTTTTTGAGGAACAGATTGAAAAACAAAACTCCATCCCTTCGTAATCTTTAGATACGTTAAAAAATTATTTCGATTGCAAAAATTATACTACTTACCCCTTTTCACCATCCAGAATAATGTCCCTCGGCTGATCTAGATCTCTTGTCACAATGGCCGTGCGCAAAGACCCATTCATTTTGGAAACCTCTAACTTGTTGGTGCCGGTATCGGTCCAGTAATATTTCTTCCGATGATGTCCACTGCTAATCCATCTGGTGTTTCCAGTTGTGAATCATGAATAACTTCTTGCGAGGAACCGTTTAGAAATGCTCGGGAGATAGTGTTGCTTGTTATATCGGTCCAATACACCCTGTCTTCAACTATATCATAGGCCAGAGCGACTGGACGACTTATCGGGTTCTCAAGCGGCAAAGAAGTTAACGATCCAGAGTCGAGTGACGAAACTTTCATTATTCTACCGCCGTGATAGTAAGAGGTATCTGCAAACAGCAAAAATGGCTGCGCAGGAGCTGTGGGAAAACAGTTAATAGACAAATTTCTTCATTACATTCAGGAATAAATAATTTGTGAATCAACAATTCTAAGCCTTATCAGTGTCGGACTCTAATCCGATAGCAGGGAAAAAGCAGAAATTAAGCCCATTTATTTCAATCAGTCTAGTCTGTCACGGCGATTCAGTCTAGAGCTCGGTTCGACATTATTGAAGCCAAAATTTGCACTGTCGATGAGCAAATGTTGTGGGCTCTTAAACTTTAGCTGCTTTTTCCTATAGCCAATTATTGCCACGTGCATTCTGGAGATTTTGGGAACCGAAGATGTTTTGCAGCAATTGTAAAATCGCCCACAGTCAACTAGACAATGACAATCAGAGATTCTTGCGAGACACTATTACACTGTTTCAATTATGACCACCTGTAGAATCGAACAAACCAAATGAAGTGTGCTGAGTAGGCGCTTAAAGCCCTATCGAATACATCGTACACACTGAAGCTCGTTTACTTGATTATTCCATAGTTAGTAGGACAGCAGCTGCACAAAGACATAGCGAGGAGCGACGTGTCATCAACGACCTTAAAGCTAATTGCTACCCTGAAAACTTCATAAAGTGGGTCGATCAACCAATCGTCGCACTACCAAAATCTCGGGAGAACCCAAATGTATATGCGGCAATTCTATATGTTAAAGGGTTGCAGCAGAGAATTAGACGAATTTTCAACCGGGAGAACTTTTAAGCCACTTAAAACATTGAGTCATGTTTTCAAGAAAGCTAAGGACCGACCGACAAAAGAACAGTTGAAAGGAATCGTATACAAAGTGAGTGCTATTTACATAAATTGGAGAGAGTAAAAGAAGTTGTAAGTCTCGGGGAGCTGAATACAAGCCTGAAACGCATGGAAATTTCAGCTCCGCGGCCTCTGCGTTAACGCAGCAATGCTCTACCAACTGAGCTATGAAGGCCCATTTCTTGAGAGCAGATCAGTTTAACGAATTCATCTTTACCCGTGACAGGAATGAGACGTGAAGTTAAGTTAAATTAGAACTGCAGGAATACTAATGAAATAGAAAAAATCTGCAATTGCTTAAATTGTGGTCACAGCTGCGATGATCACATCTCAATTTCATCTGTATTCCTGCAGTTCAAATTAACTTCATTTCACGTCTCATTCCTGTCACGTCTATGAACTCGATAAATTGATCTGCTGCCAACAGATGGGTCTCCATGGCTCAGTTCGTAGAGAACCGCAGTGCTAATGCAGAGGCCATGGTTTCCAATTCCATTGATACCCTGAAAATTTTTTGTCGGGCTAAAATTTGCAATCGCCTAAATTGCGATCACAACTGCGATGATCACATCTCGATTCCATTTGTATTTCTGCAGTTCAAATAAACTTCGTTTGCCTGTGAATCGTTAATGTCGATTCTTGGGTCTAAAAGGGGTTACAGGCTTTCTTCTTCGGGCAATTCTTTCTTCTTCATTCATAATAATTAATCAATTGATTTACGGATGGGTTTCTCTTCTTCATTCATTGCTATGTATAT
Source organism: Platygyra sinensis (assembly GCA_019787425.1). Lineage (NCBI taxonomy): Eukaryota > Metazoa > Cnidaria > Anthozoa > Scleractinia > Merulinidae > Platygyra > Platygyra sinensis. Next base: position 47,624 of record JAHPZR010056057.1, on the reverse strand, counting down.
CAATAAGCCTGCATCATTCAATTGATCCTTCTGATTAGCTGATGCCCAAGTTGGTGTTTGCCTGTGAATCGTTAATGTCGATCCTTGGGTTTAAGGCTATGAAGGGGTTACAGGCTTTCCCATCTCACCGCTGAAAGAATCCTGGGATACTCACGTCTGGCCGACTCACTATCTACAATAACTGCGTTGCCAGCGTGGTTGTCCTGATAGTGTAGTGGTCATCACACCGACAGGTGTTCACGGGGACGTGGGTTCAAATCCCGCTCAGGGCAATTCTTTCTTTCTCTTTATTCATAATAATTAATTGATTTCCGGGATGGGTTTCTCTTCTTCATTCATTGCTATATATATATATATAATGAATGAAGAAGAGAAACCCATCCCGTATATATATATATATATATATATATATATATATATATATATATATATATATATATATATATGCATTTTGTGACTTGCAGAGTACATTTCTCCGAAGAAGACCGCAGAAGGCGGTCAAAAATTAAGTGTTTACGTTTTTAGCTTTGTTTAAACTTTTTTTTAGAATTTTAATCCTGGGCACAGTTCGCTCCAACAGTTTTATTTACTCAGAAGTTGTAATTATGATACAACATGATGCGTTGCATATATGGCAATAATATTTCTCATCTTTTATAACACTTTTTACTCACCCTTGACGCAGCTTGTCTCGTTATCGTCAAGAACGAAGCCATCTGAGCACAAACATTTTTTCCCCACTGGGGTGAGAAGGCAAAGATGACTACAGCCGCCATTGTTGATGTTACAATCGCCAGTTACTGTAAAATATCACATTGTTCAATTTTAGATGCTTCAGCATAAACAATAACAAAGTCTATAATCTGAACAGTAGTTAACGTTGTTTGTTTCTTTGTTGCTTTTGTTGGTTTTTTGTTTTACAAATATGGCTGCAAACGGCTAGGGATAAGAATTACACTGATTTACATGTAACGAAAGTTATTGAGAATACAGACGTCAACATTGAGCATTTCATGAATTGTACAGGGTAAACTGTGTTCTCAACTGTTTGGGGAGAGATTGGACGCTAAAATGTTAAAACATCTGCACATAGATCTTTGTAAGCTGTTAAAAATGTCTCGTGTTACTTCGCACCAAGAAAGCTACAATTGATCGAGTAGATGAGGCCAAAAATAACAAAGATATAAATCAGAAGTTTGAAATACCTGGAGTAACAGTGTTGTTCTTGTCATAGACGTGAATTAACGTAGGCACAGATTCTGTTGACAAGATTTTGACGACATTTCCTCCTGTGTCTCTATCTGCACGGTATATTCCTTTCCAGTTTCTATCTGTCCAATATAGATGATTCCCATAAAGTGCCAGCCCCAGAGGAGAAATGTACTCTGCAAGTCACAAAATGCATATATATATATATATATATATATATATATATATATATATATATATATATATATATATATACGGGATGGGTTTCTCTTCTTCATTCATTATATATATATATATAGCAATGAATGAAGAAGAGAAACCCATCCCGGAAATCAATTAATTATTATGAATAAAGAGAAAGAAAGAATTGCCCTGAGCGGGATTTGAACCCACGTCCCCGTGAACACCTGTCGGTGTGATGACCACTACACTATCAGGACAACCACGCTGGCAACGCAGTTATTGTAGATAGTGAGTCGGCCAGACGTGAGTATCCCAGGATTCTTTCAGCGGTGAGATGGGAAAGCCTGTAACCCCTTCATAGCCTTAAACCCAAGGATCGACATTAACGATTCACAGGCAAACACCAACTTGGGCATCAGCTAATCAGAAGGATCAATTGAATGATGCAGGCTTATTGATATACATAGCAATGAATGAAGAAGAGAAACCCATCCCGTAAATCAATTGATTAATTATTATGAATGAAGAAGAAAGAATTGCCGAAGAAGAAAGCCTGTAACCCCTTTTAGACCCAAGAATCGACATTAACGATTCACAGGCAAACGAAGTTTATTTGAACTGCAGAAATACAAATGGAATCGAGATGTGATCATCGCAGTTGTGATCGCAATTTAGGCGATTGCAAATTTTAGCCCGACAAAAAATTTTCAGGGTATCAATGGAATTGGAAACCATGGCCTCTGCATTAGCACTGCGGTTCTCTACGAACTGAGCCATGGAGACCCATCTGTTGGCAGCAGATCAATTTATCGAGTTCATAGACGTGACAGGAATGAGACGTGAAATGAAGTTAATTTGAACTGCAGGAATACAGATGAAATTGAGATGTGATCATCGCAGCTGTGACCACAATTTAAGCAATTGCAGATTTTTTCTATTTCATTAGTATTCCTGCAGTTCTAATTTAACTTAACTTCACGTCTCATTCCTGTCACGGGTAAAGATGAATTCGTTAAACTGATCTGCTCTCAAGAAATGGGCCTTCATAGCTCAGTTGGTAGAGCATTGCTGCGTTAACGCAGAGGCCGCGGAGCTGAAATTTCCATGCGTTTCAGGCTTGTATTCAGCTCCCCGAGACTTACAACTTCTTTTACTCTCTCCAATTTATGTAAATAGCACTCACTTTGTATACGATTCCTTTCAACTGTTCTTTTGTCGGTCGGTCCTTAGCTTTCTTGAAAACATGACTCAATGTTTTAAGTGGCTTAAAAGTTCTCCCGGTTGAAAATTCGTCTAATTCTCTGCTGCAACCCTTTAACATATAGAATTGCCGCATATACATTTGGGTTCTCCCGAGATTTTGGTAGTGCGACGATTGGTTGATCGACCCACTTTATGAAGTTTTCAGGGTAGCAATTAGCTTTAAGGTCGTTGATGACACGTCGCTCCTCGCTATGTCTTTGTGCAGCTGCTGTCCTACTAACTATGGAATAATCAAGTAAACGAGCTTCAGTGTGTACGATGTATTCGATAGGGCTTTAAGCGCCTACTCAGCACACTTCATTTGGTTTGTTCGATTCTACAGGTGGTCATAATTGAAACAGTGTAATAGTGTCTCGCAAGAATCTCTGATTGTCATTGTCTAGTTGACTGTGGGCGATTTTACAATTGCTGCAAAACATCTTCGGTTCCCAAAATCTCCAGAATGCACGTGGCAATAATTGGCTATAGGAAAAAGCAGCTAAAGTTTAAGAGCCCACAACATTTGCTCATCGACAGTGCAAATTTTGGCTTCAATAATGTCGAACCGAGCTCTAGACTGAATCGCCGTGACAGACTAGACTGATTGAAATAAATGGGCTTAATTTCTGCTTTTTCCCTGCTATCGGATTAGAGTCCGACACTGATAAGGCTTAGAATTGTTGATTCACAAATTATTTATTCCTGAATGTAATGAAGAAATTTGTCTATTAACTGTTTTCCCACAGCTCCTGCGCAGCCATTTTTGCTGTTTGCAGATACCTCTTACTATCACGGCGGTAGAATAATGAAAGTTTCGTCACTCGACTCTGGATCGTTAACTTCTTTGCCGCTTGAGAACCCGATAAGTCGTCCAGTCGCTCTGGCCTATGATATAGTTGAAGACAGGGTGTATTGGACCGATATAACAAGCAACACTATCTCCCGAGCATTTCTAAACGGTTCCTCGCAAGAAGTTATTCATGATTCACAACTGGAAACACCAGATGGATTAGCAGTGGACATCATCGGAAGAAATATTTACTGGACCGATACCGGCACCAACAAGTTAGAGGTTTCCAAAATGAATGGGTCTTTGCGCACGGCCATTGTGACAAGAGATCTAGATCAGCCGAGGGACATTATTCTGGATGGTGAAAAGGGGTAAGTAGTATAATTTTTGCAATCGAAATAATTTTTTAACGTATCTAAAGATTACGAAGGGATGGAGTTTTGTTTTTCAATCTGTTCCTCAAAAAGAAATAAATGGTCGGCGACAGTTTTCTCTAAAGATCTTTCAAGCCCAAAGTTGGCAATGATATGTTAACAAAACGGGCAACACACAAAGCTGTACATTGCAGCAGATATCTGTCATTTGAGGAAGGTTTGACGGTCAAACCTGCCTCAAGCTTTAAGTTGGAACACTTAACTTGAACCTTTATTCTATCAACCATAGTTTTTAGAGGGAAATGGTTATGAAGCCCGACAAACATCAAAGGAGCAAACAAAATGCCGAGATTTAATTTGGAAGCCAAAAAAGCAAACTAAAACCTAAAACAAAGGAATTTGTCGGGTTTCGTGACCATTTCCGTCTATTAACTCTGATTTGACCTTGCAGACTTGGAAGTGTATTGTCAGCTAACTTCAATTGAAATTCAAACATTGCTTTAGCTATTGGTGTATTCAGTTGTCAGCACTAAATACAACAAGATTTAACAACAACACAAGATTTATTTGAACTGTAACATTAACTAAATAACTAATTGAACAAGAAATAAATTAAAAATACATACAGTTGCTGGTCACCCAAAATAACTAAAGAGCTAAACTAGTTGGGTGACCACCATTTATTAATTGAAAATAGGTATAAGGTCAGAAAGAGGCATTTTACATTTTACTTTTTACACACTTAATTAGATTACAGGACAAATAATTCTTAAACAAGTATACAATAATAAAATAAAAATAAATAAATAAGTAGATAAATAAATAACAGAAACACCAAAATATAACAGTAGTAGTAAAACTTAATAGAACTTAATGAAATGCTTGGTTAATTCTTTTTTGAATAAATGAGGAGTTAGAATTTTAAATCTCTCATCAGTTTCATTCCACAATTTAGGTCCATTATATCGAATATTAAATTTACCATAGTTTGTTCGAATTTTTGGAACAAACATCTTTCAATTACACCACTCTTATCGTGGGTGACAAATTTCTCCTTAGTTCTGGAGCGAAATTTCAGAGTTAATTTATAGTTTTACATGTGAAATTGTAAAATTGCCATGGCAACGTTTGTTGCGAAGTCAAACCCCCACCATTTTAAAGGGACACAGTCAGCTGGTGCACATGCGCATTACATACTATTCCATAGCTGATTTGCAATATAACAGAGACGCGATAAATACTGTTTTTTAACCAGATATGATAAAAATAATATGATAGGATGAGCAAAAGGACACTCATAAACCAGGTTTTTCAGTAAACGATTGAAAATCAAGCAAAACAATGCGAAACATGAAGCGGACTTCTAGATGAACTTTGATTTCAGGTTGAGGTAAACTTTTGAGAAAAACTAGTGTCCAGGTCTGCGCAGCACAAAGGTGACTGTGTCCCTTTAAGCGTAATTGTTAACCACGATATTAAAAGGTAATCAAATGTGTTACTCGTAAAATTAAGAAATAATTTCACTTGTCACCATTTTGATTACCCATGCTAATACTACTTACGGTACTAACGTTACCTGCATGGGCGAACTTGCTTAAAAAACTGTAACGCCACTTGCGATACGAACTCTTATACAATACTAACTTGCCGAACAATACTAACTTTATATACTAATGAACAACATCTTACATTGCTTACACTCACATTACTTGAACCTTACTTACATTCAGCCTAGCAGACTTTTAAGGTGGCTCCAAACAGTTTCCAGCACTTTCCAAGACGTAGATTTTGATGGGTCATAATTACCACTCTTTATCAGTTGATGCTACAATCATGGTATCAAAAACTTCCCAATCATGGTAACACGTTGGTATTATTTTCGTAGCACAATAGGTTGCCATAGCAACACTATGACCCTCTAAAAACACCCTTAATTTCAGCTTTAAGCGCTTATATTTCAAAAACGACACGGTGAAATTTTTTCTTATTATAGAATTTTGAGAAGCAGGATAAAATACAACTTTTGGCCAAGTTTAAGAAAAGTCTGCAAATGGGGTTCAGACCCACCTCATATTTTCGAAAATTTAAGGTGGCTCTGAACCCCATGTACGGAATTTTTTTAAACTTTGCCAAAAGTTGCATCTCATCCTGCTTACCAAAATTCTATAATGAGAAAAAATTCACCGTGCCGTTTTTGAAATATAAGCGCTTAAAGCTGAAATTAAGGGTGTTTTAGCAGGTCATAATGTTGCTATAGTAACCTATTGTGTCACGAAAATAATACCAACGTGTTTACCAGTGATTGGGCAGTTTTGTAATACCATGATTGTAGCATCAATTGATAAAGAGTGATTATAATGACACATCAAAATCTAAGTCTTGGAATGTGCTGGAAACTGTTTTGAGCCACCACCACCAGTTAAAATTGAAATCATCGCTTTACATGTAGCCACTTGTTTGTTACATTTTCCAGCCCTAAATAGCCGAAACCATATTTTCATCTTCCCCCTAGACATACTGCATCACAGTTATATTTTACATTTTGTGTCTACAAATGACATCAGCCATAGAAACTTTATTATGAATCTAACCATATAATGTTTCTTTTTAGACTGATGTACTGGACAGATTGGGGTAGTTCTCCAAAGATAGAAAAGGCTGAAATGACAGGCCAACACGAAGTGCTATCGTGACCACGGATTGCGCTGGCCCAATGGGCTACGCTAGACAGAGACAAGAACCGCTTGTATTGGGTGGATGCCTACCTCGACAAGCTAGAATACCTAGATCTGGATCAAATAATAGAATGACCTTAATAAGTTATTCCTCTTACCTGTCTCATCCATTTGGACTTACAATACTAGGAGATAAATTGTATGGACTGATGGAACTGGTATGCTGTTCATGAAGCCGATAAAGAGACTGGCGGTGACATAACTAGGTTTGTTACGGGAATTGGATTGCCCATGGACATTCACGGCTACAACCTGAGTGAAATATTCAATACCACAAGGTTAGTAAGGAAAGATCTGGGTATGTATTTTTCTGCACTTTTTAGCAGTACAACGGTTAAGTTCATTTGGGGAGGGGACGTCAAACTTGAGCCGTGTATCACTGCAGACTAGTGTGAAGTCAATATACTAAAACCGCGAATTTCAACGTTATTTTTTGCCTCAGGAAATGCTTCATCTACTTGCCTGTTTGAAAATGGAGGCTGCAGTCATATTTGTTTACTATCGCCAAACGGGGGTGGGTGTGCATGCCCCGCTCACCTTACTCTGGCTGGAGATGAGAAGACTTGTGAACATCAAAGTAAGTTGTCCTAAGAAAATACCTCGGAGTTAAAATTTGATAATAGGCCTATCAGTTAACAATCTTTTCAGGTTGACCGAACAATCAACCAATACCCATTTTTACCCTTGAGAGTAGGTAAGAGCACATTAAGAGAAGTAACTGATCTAAAAACAACTGAATTCGCAGACCCTGTTCAGGCTTTAACAAGAACTTATCGGCATACGTGGAGTCGGAAACGTTCGAGCATAATGTGATTGGGTTGCGCTTTGTTTTCAACCGTGAAGTACTGTTACAGTTTTTTTTTTCTCGAGCAACAGCAGCTACGGGCTAACCTGACTGAAATTCAGGCTAACCAGAGCGCTAACCAGAGGCCTAAATGTAGTCTGCAGTCTGCAGACTGTAGACTTTTTCACTAAATATCACATTCCGACTTCCATTTCCGAAAGCTAACCGTAAAAAGGCTAACCTGAGTGCTATTCGGGCTAACCTGACTGAAAGTCAGACTAACCAGAGCGCTATTTAGGCCTAAATGTAGTCTGCAATCTGCAAATGTCAGAGACCGACACTTAACCTCACTTTGAAAAAGATCTTATTTAGGCGTTGTTTCCCGCCAACGTTGAAAATGACAACTTAGTGCTTGGGTGGGGGAACACGTCTTAGCTGAAAACTTGCCTTCTCATCATTCTCCCACTATCTTTGCCAAACTTATAGTAAAGATGCTTTCATGTTTTAAGTTCCTCAGAAGTTCTTGTTGTTTGCCGATGCAAGTCGAGCAGAAATACTTGTATTGTCCTTGAACCATTCCAACGCAATGGTACAAGCTGTACCAATAGAGCTGGACATTCGTCGGCCCGTTGCCCTCGATCTGGATCCGACAGAGAGTAGGATTTACTGGACAGACGTTACTCTTAACACAATCTCGAGAGTTTTTATAAATGGATCATCACCTGAAGTTCTAGTGTCCGAAAATATTTATTCCCCTGATGGACTTGCTGTTGATCCACTTGGAGGGAATATCTACTGGTCTGACACTGGCACTAACAAGATTGAGGTCAGTAGAAAGGATGGAACAATGAGGAAAACACTGATATACAGCAACCTTGATAAGCCAAGAGATATAATTCTTGATCTGACCAAAGGGTAAATATAATTTTTTTATGTCTAATGCGCGTACGAAGAGTTGTGGTCAGAAGTAATACATCAAACACGAAAGACCGTGTTTGGCCACCGTTTTCCAAACACCGAGAAGAGAGTTGAAAATACGACGCGTAGCGGAGTATTTTGGACAAACGTCGATGCTTTTGGAAATGAGATCAAACAATGTCCTGAGTGTCTGATATCCATCTCAATCGAAACTACAACTAAGAGAAAAAGCAGAAAAAAATCGTAAAATCTATACTGATTAAGGATCACATATCTATCGTATAGCCTTATACCTCTGCCAGGATGAGGATGAGTGAGTGATCCAAACTAAACACCGTCATGACCATATTTGTCTGTGTCTAACCAATTTTGGATTAACAATTTCTTGGTCTAAAACTGGATCCACACTTGTTTATCAGCGGCTTAACTGCGTACGTAAGTTGCATGTTCATTAACCCCGCCTTGTGTTGAATAATTGCAATGATGTAGTTAAAAAGTCCGCCGGTCCCAACCTAAATGCAGCCTAACTCCGGCTTACGTTACAATCAGAACAGTGTACTTTTTGCTCAGTTAAGTTACTTGATTAATGAACTCTTTGTCTTGTTTCATTGCAAGATTTAACAACAGTAAATATCCTTTTGCGGGTTTTAGTTTTTGCCAACAGACACGCTTCGCATGATCAGAGAATAACTAAACAAAGAGCAATAAAGTGTTCAGATAAAATTTGCCCTGAGTCATGAGTCAGTTTTAAAAAACCGATCTTGATACATAAATAAGACAAATAAATAACTACTCTAGGCAAGGGTAGGGGCATAACGAAAAAGAGCGGCCCAAAAGTTTAGGAGAAAAACTCATAGATTCTCAAGGTCTGTAGACGGAGACGACGAGGAATGCAAACGGCGATAACTTGTTGTTATCCTACCAGTGTGTAGTCAAGTATAAGCATTCAGTTTAATAAAAGCTCGCGACTTTTGCTCAGTGTAGATTACTTTTGTGATACCGATCACAAGATTAGGCACTGCGTGACTATTGCTCGATATTTTTGCCTCCGTTTATAGAGGATATTACACGGTGGCGAGAAGATATGAATTTTATGTTCGAGTGGCAAGAACAGTATCTCACGAGTGAGCGAAGCGAACGAGTGAGACATTCATATCTTCGAGCCAAACGTGTAATGTTCTTTTTATTATATGGAGACTAAATATTGACAAAAGCAAAAGGCGGGAATCGTGACGTCATTGAACGATACGACACTCACAAAGGTGACAGACGGAAAATACGCCACTCGGGTCACGGATGAAGTGGCGTATGGAATCTACGAGTGGTTTAGTTCCCAGTAAAACACTCTCCTCCATATAATAAAGAGAATTATGAGTGCTATACAAAGTTAGAATACTTGTCACGCCATGACTCAACTGAGTGAACTTCTTCGAGATTCAAAAGCCGCCACTCGGACTTATTAACAAAGAATATTCTTCATTATTTTCAGTCGGTAAAACTAGCAAATAAGCCTGTCTACTCCATCTGTCAAATGCTTGTAATAATATTGATTGGTTCCCTCAAAATGATATCCAGGATGATGTATTGGTGCGACTGGGGCGACGACCACAAGATTGAAGTCGCCAACATGGATGGTACGAACAGAAGTACACTTGTTAAAGAGGACTTTACTGGCCAAACGGGCTGACATTAGACGATACAAACAGAAGGCTTTACTGGGTGGATGCATGGTTTGAAACCTTAGAATACTACGACTTAGAAAGTCATACTGTAACAACTTTGATGAAAAATAGTTCGATCTTGCCACACCCATTTGGTTTGACGCTGTTTGAAAATTACTTGTACTGGACGGATTGGACTTTGGATGTGGTGTACCAGGCAGAAAAGGATACCCTTTCAAATTTAAAGGTTGTACTCGGTGGTCTGGGTCAACCGATGGATATACACGCGTATGACACAAATAAAACTCTCCCAGGTAAAGAGCACTAGCTAATAAACCCTTGCCTCTTTCTCTGCTACTTAAACCCCAAAAAGACTCAACAAAAGCATCTTTTTCATTGCGTTATCATTCGTAATACAGAACCTGCAACAATACAACGAATAACCGCCTGGCTGTGTTTCTTTTCAGTTACAAGAGCATTACTAATTACTAAACCACCACAAAGTAGCGTTTATTGGTTTTATGATTTATAGTTAGGAGCGTAAGATTGTGTTCACAAGAAGGATCACGCAAAGCCAGTCCCATGAGCCCCAAAAAGGCTCCTTAGTTGCCTTATGCTCTTAAAATCATTACGGTTTAACTTTTTTCATTATTAGATCATCCATGTTCCCAGTCGTATGGTGGCTGTTCACATCTTTGCCTTCTAACACCGGATGGATATCGCTGTTCGTGTCCCGATAGCCTTACTCTTGCGGTAGATGGGAAGACTTGTATTCGGCCCAACTATGGTAAGCATGGTTAGTCCTACTGGCTTGCAAATAAATTCCTGATATCTGCATTACAGTTACAATAGTTAACTAGCATAAAGCAAAAATATTGACTTTTAGCTAAGAACTCATTCTCCTGCTTGGTTGAAGGAATTGCTAATCTTTCTTGCATGTTTGAAGTTCAGTTCGTTACAGTCTGTCGGGCCAGTTTCTGTTTCTGTTTCGGCCAGATTTGACACGCGCCTTTTACTTTAGAAGTACTTAACTGTAGCTAGGGCGGGTTTCAACATTCCCAGTACTGTTAACACTAATAATGGCTTGGTCCGCTTGGTTCCGAGATTTCACTTTCTTTACACTCCTATGAAAATAAGCTTACTGTGGATTACTTCATTTCTGAAGTTTTGCAGAAATTCCTAGTCTTCGCCGATGGTAGTTATAGTCAGGCAAAGATATCGATGTTTCCTTTGGATGGTTCCAGTGTGGGGCCCATAACCTTGCCAATAGAGCTCAGCATGTATCGCCCAGTTGCGCTTGATCTAGACATCACAGACAATAGAATCTACTGGACAGACGTGATCCAGGATACAATTTCGAGGGTGTTTATCAATGGATCTTCACCTGAAGTCATTATTTCCGTGGACGTTTCCACACCTGATGGTCTTGCTGTGATCCACTGGGAGGGAATATCTACTGGACTGACACGGGCACAAACAAGATTGAAGTCAGCAGAATGGACGGATCCATGAGGAAAACTCTGATAGACCAATACCTTGACCAGCCGCGGGATATAATTCTCGATCTTAACAAAGGGTAAATATCTGCTTCTGGATCATCTTTTAGTCAAATAGGTCAATGAATGAGTAATATTCCATTTCAGGTAGATAACTGCGTTATGAATCTTTTCGCAGTTTGATGTATTGGTGTGACTGGGGTAGCAACCCCAAAATTGAATTCGCCAACATGGATGGTCAAAATAGACAGGAACTTGTTACACGTGGACTGTACTGGCCAAACGGGTTAACATTAGATGACTTAAATAACAGGCTTTACTGGGTAGGACGCATTCCTAGATGTCTTGGAATACTACGACTTAAACTTCACAAAATAACAACTTTACTGGAAGACGGTATTCTTCTACATCCGTTTGGTTTGACGTCGATTGATGACCAGTTATACTGGACAGACTGGTATAAACCCTGTTGTGTATGAGGCAGACAAGAAAACAGCTTCAAATGCCAATATTCTCATCAGTGGTTTGAGTCGACCCATGGATATACACGCATACGACAGAAATAAAGCTCTTCCAGGTAAAGACCTTATACAAACTCAAGCGGTAACCATCATTGACCATCATTCTTTCTCAATTTGTTCCTACTTCATTGTTTTCTTTTGCTTTGTTTTTTTTTTTCGTTAATGGATTTGTTTCCCATTGCGACAGTGGCCTTTAAGTTCGTTTGATAGCAGCTTTTAGTATATACTAAAACAGTGGATAGTGTTAAACGCGCGCGCTGATTGGCTCGTCAAACTCCGAATATCCTGTGCTATTTACCTCCGAGCAACTCGAGAAAAAACAGCGTCCCGGTTTGCATCCGTGAGAAGTGAAGAAATCATCCACATTAATTTTTTTTGGTGTATATTATCTCACTGTTTTAGTATATACTAAAACAACTATTCACCTCAGTGTCGGTGGCTAGCGTTGGATATTTACTTCGCCGCTTCGCGGCTCGTTAAATATCCACCGCTAGCCACCTCCATTTCGGTGAATAGTTGTTAATTAGCGCCTGAACAACACAAATTTCTAAATGACTAAATTTTTGTGGTGGTAATGATTCCACGCATCAGGCTCTCCGGAATGATGTACTGGACTGAAATAAGAACACTATATTCTACTAATGGATTAAATAAACCAGAACTCAACTAATTATGAATTAGTTAGCTCTCTCTCATAAACCATAAGTGAAACATCTGATTTTATTTGGTATACTGTAATACATGTACACAAGTTAAGAACAGAAATTATAGATACATCAAGTTCGTAGTCGTGGCCGATTGGCAAGAGCCGATAACGTTTCTTTTGTTAAATTAGGAGGTAAGCAAATCAATATCTTTAAATTATGGGAATACTTTCTGCTGGATTTTTGTCAACTTGCATTTTTGAAATGGAAATGGCTAGCCCATATATGTTGGGGACTATTTCTCTAATATTTTACTTAAATTACCATTTTCAGAGATTCTGTTTTTATTTTCTTTTTGTTCCCCATCAGATCATCCTTGTTCCTCTTCTTACGGCGGCTGCTCTCATCTCTGCCTTGTAAGAACAGACGGGTATCGTTGTTCGTGTCCAGATTATCTACCATCTGGTGAAGTTTGCAACTCTTTGGGTAAGTAAAAGAAACATAATCCTCTCATCCTCTTCATTCAATACTTCTTTAATCAGTCTATAAAACGCCACCATTTCAAATCTGTGACATACAGTCAAAACATGACGTAAGGAAATCTCTCTACTTCCCATTGGTTTGATGATTACGAAATTAAAGGCATTCAAATATGAAATAAACAATGAGTTAGTATAAATCAAAAACCAGAGTGCGATCCCTCTAACCTCAACAAAATCACTAGACCAAAAATCGCTTCACACGAAGAAAACTGTACCAAGCTACCATTTTCTTCATATTTTTAACAGTGGTGTCATTTTGCATTCCTTTCAGTTGTTATATTACCTTCCTCGTCACCAAGTACATCCCGTTCCGAAACAAAAACTCCTCCATTTACCACATCAAGCTCAACCGAACCATCTACCAGTGTGCAACCAACTACGCTGAGTCCTACTGAGTGTCGTCCCAGTACTTGTGAGAATGGAGGAACGTGCGTTGTACCAGGCTACTTTTGCGTGTGTCCAAAGTACTACGTGTGGAACCTGTGCGCTGTTTATGTTGGTAAGTGCCTGGGTGGGTGGACCGATGATACGGTCTCAGTAGTGACCAGTACTGTGTTTTGTTTTGTTTTGTTTTGTTAAGGTAGATTTTAGCCACATATTCACATACAGCGCAAGTTATTGAATTCCCCCATCAGAATATTATTTCATGCACAAATCGTTGTTCTGGATGTTTTTCAAGAATCAGAATGCCATTTGTGAACTCCATGCGGAATCCTTGAAAACATATCTAAGAAACTGTCTTCGACCTCCTTCAGTTCAACGAGCGTGACTTTTGACGGAGGCATGCATTGGAAGGAGATTAATTGTGCGGCAGTATTAGTCCTCGTTGGTCAAAATGCCCGTGAAAGAGACATTAGGATTTTCCTCCCAGTCTTCCTATATCATTTGTTTCCGCGGTAGCACACCCGCCAGTAAGACTGAAATACAACTGAGCAGGAAATTTTATTACAGTATTGTAAAGCGCCATAGAGCAGTTAGGATATGGCGCTATATAAATCTATTTATTATTCATTATTATTATTATTATTATTATTATTATTATTATTATTATTATTATTATTATTAGTATTAGTATTAGTATTAGTATTAGTATTAGTATTAGTATTAGTATTAGTATTAGTATTAGTATTAGTATTAGTATTAGTATTAGTATTAGTATTAGTATTAGTATTAGTATTAGTATTAGTATTAGTATTAGTATTAGTATTAGTATTAGTATTAGTATTAGTATTAGTATTAGTATTAGTATTAGTATTAGTATTATTATTATTATTATTATTATTATTATTATTATTATTATTATTATTATTATTATTATTATTAGAATCTACAAACTCCAAGGCCAAGGTAGTTCTCGTGTCGCGAAGAGGATAGAAACTCTTACTGGGTTGGGCTCAAGTAAACTTGAAAAAGAGGCAGTGTTTATCCCTGTTTGTATGAGATTAACGCCTAATCGCGAATTTTTGTTAACAAGAGAGGCTCGGAAACATATGCGGGATTTTGTGTGAAAAGTGTGTTTAAATCTCTTAGTTAGTTCCTAGAAAATTTACATTCCTCAAATTTTGTTGTTGCTTTGTTTTGATTTAGGTTCAAGTGCTGTGGAAATGGAGCTAACTTTTTCAAAAGAGGTACGGTGTTGGTGTTGGCTGTTTTCTATTTATCTCGGAGACTCAGACGGCAATGACGATCCCTCAGTTTGACTTCAGAATTGCCCTGTACAGTTGATGTGCAAACGCAGAGGGAAAACTAGTTAGATTAAACGGAGTGGTCGTCTGGTAACTAAGTATATTCCCAGCTTGAGAGTTTCACTGAGTAGAGTGGAAAGTCTATTGCACGAAACATCTTGGGGAGCATCAATTGGTTCCAGAGCATTTTCCCTACGTCTTTCGCCCAGGGAGCGAACATTTGCATCGGGTAACGCAGAAAGATAAGACAAAGTCCTTGTTTTAACCTAGTGTCCCATCAGTCCAGTGCTTATCTCCGGGTTCCGTACCATGTAACAGCTGGAAGTATTTTTGCTCCCTTCCTCCCTGGATGGGTCACGTCTAGTCCATTGCAAGGTTACCCCCAGCATTAAATTGGCTGGTACTCAATAATGCAGCTGGACAGAAAGGTACTCCAAAGTCACATGTGTTACCCAGGACACAGCATGATGACCACGGTCAGGGCTGAAAGCTGCACCGCTCTATCTGGGGACCAGCACACTACCCATGAGACCACCATGCCCCTAAACACGGCGTACTATATATCAAATTCGGCTAAACTGATAATCTATTATTGATTGTCTTGGCTTTCTTACAGAAACAATGGATTGAATTTAACTTCAGAGTTGCAATCGCAAGAACTTCTACAGATTTCTTTTGCAAGAGTGGTGAATGTAAAAGGTAACAACTTTAAAGCTACCTTTAAAGCTCGACAACGTTCTTTGTTATGTATTTGTTAGGTTTTTGGCCTTCGCCGTAGAAAACCCTCTTTCAGTAGGTGGTTACTTCGATTTGCGCAACTAAACAAACGTTTATGCTACGTAACTGCACGATTGTAGTCCTACCGACACAAATCTTTTTTTCCTGATCCTTGCATTTTTCCTGAATTAATAACCATTTATTTCTATTAACTACGGTTTTTCTAAGAAACGTCTAGCCGGATTCAACGTTGCAATTTCCAGGGATAAAGTGTACACTTCACCTTACCCTCCCTGATGGAACCTCCGTATCTTACCTGGTTCTAGTCTTGTAAATCTAGTTCTGTTCTTGGTCTCTCCCCGTTACCCTCTTACCAATTATTCCTTGTCTCTTGCAGCACGTCTGGGCGAGTTAAGCGTTCCGAAAGCGCAAAATTTATTCAAGATTCTGATGTCAAAATACTTGCACTTTCTCCTAATGGGGAAAATACTTGGAAAATTGAGTTTGCTGTTCTATTTCCATCTGTGGATGGGAAGGCTCCCCAACCGTCCAAACCTGAAGAACTGGTTCAAATGGTCGATAAAAATAAAGTGGTTCTTCAGAAAGCAGTTGGAGGGTCAATCGAGCGGATAACAGTAGGTAAATAATAACTTTTTCAGTGAGCATTATTGTTTTAGACAACAAGAACAATGCTTTATGAGCTCTAAACACTTAAACACATTTGCATAGAAAACTACAAAAAACTACAATAACTCAGGAAATAGATATGTTTAAAGTCGAACCAGAGGGATAAATGAACCTTGCGGTTTTAGAGTGATTGCCCTACCTTTTACGTGCAGAAAGAAAGAGACAAGTAAATAAGGCGCAAAACACAGGGACACAGACAGAACTATATG
Source organism: Platygyra sinensis (assembly GCA_019787425.1). Lineage (NCBI taxonomy): Eukaryota > Metazoa > Cnidaria > Anthozoa > Scleractinia > Merulinidae > Platygyra > Platygyra sinensis. The sequence goes on along the minus strand of JAHPZR010056057.1, from coordinate 31,227 downwards.
AGCAGTGGATATTCGAAGGAGTTGAATGTTCAACTGACAAGGGAAGGTAGATGGGGGTGGTTGGTTTGGTTGGCTGGTTGTCAGTTCCCGCGAACGCTTGTTCGTTTACACTAATGCCCTCCGTTGGGACGACAGAACAAAGACTCGAATGTGAACTCTTCTACCTGAATGCACGCTTAAATTTTAGTGTCCATTAATTGCTATTCGAATCGGTTGTAGAATTCGGATTCGTTTTTCCTTTTCACGGGGAGAATACAGTAGTTTGTACGATTTAGCATCGTCGAAACATGTTGGTTGATAGGGTGGTTGGTAGATTGGTTGCTTGGTAGGTTAGTTGGTAGGTCGGTTAGTTTTTCTGAAATAAAGTGGATGTATGTACTTATGTGTGTATGTTGGTTGGTTGGTTGGTTGGTTGATTGATTGATTGATTGATTGATTGATTGATTGATTGATTGATTGATTGATTGATTGATTGATTGATAGGCTGATTGGTTGGTAGTTGGCTAGTTGGTTCGCTGCTTAACTGGCCTGAGTGGTTACCTGGTTCTCTAGGAGGCTAGTTAGGGAGCAGTCAGATGGGGCAACTACATGGTTGCTTATTTTTTAGTTGAATACGTACTGGATCATTGTTATTTGCCTTTAAGCATTTAATAGCAACATTCCATATCACGGCCCACATCACTAACAGCAATTGTTTGTTTACTAAGGAAAACTAACGGAGCAACCGAAAGGTGGCGTAAAATTAACCCAAGATGATAAAGGAACGTCCGCAGGCCCGATTGTTGCTGGTGTCGTAAGCGTTGTCATCGTGGGGATATTAGTAGCTGCATTTGTTATCTACCGAATGAGACGGTAAGGATTCCTAGTTATCTTGATGTAACCAGCCAGTGTGATGTGACTTTACCAAATTATGATTGGCAAACTTCACTTAGCTTTACTTCGTGCTAGAATAATCCCTAACCGCAAAGAGGTCAGGTGGCGAGACAAGGAAGTAATGAACTCCAGTTTCCAAAACCTGAAGTGACTAGGAGTATCACTACTCCGTCTGCATGGAATGTTAGTCCACTCCAGGCTTCCCAAGAAATTTGTTAGGCTGCCCCAACAGTTTGCGAAACTCACTTATCCACCTTAGTAGCACTACGAAAGTAAAACGTCTTGTCTCAAAAGACAACACGATCCGTCCGGGGCTCAGACTTCTTTGCTCAAACTCGGAACTCTCGATGTCCTTATCAATCCAGCGTCCAACGTGCTGACCAATGGATTGTTCCACCGCTTATCATAGAAATGAACGCACTTTACAAAATTATCTGTTTTGTCTTACAGCAAGAGAACGCATAATTTAAGAGCAGCAGACGATATACAGTTGGAAAATGAGTGGGTGACTAATACCAACTCGCACACTGCATTTGATAACCCAACCTTTGGCCAAGACCCAACGTATGATTCTATTTCAAAAGCAAAAGGTGGCCCAGGAGCTGAAAAAATTAGACGTTTGAACGATGATGACGGCAGCAACGGGATATCTAACCCAACATATGATGTGGCCAATGATGGAGATCATGAAATCGAAAATTCTGAACAACTCTATTCCGTTCTTGAAGAAGAAAAGGAATCTGATCTCCCACAGAACGTAGAAACGGATGACGACAACTATGAGAAAATAAAGCACGAGGAAGAATCGCGCGCTTAAGCCATAAAAAAATGTTTCTAGTTACTAATGGCCACCTTTAAAGAGCGAGTTGACGGTATTAATTATAGTACTGATTTTTTTAACTGCACAGTTAAAACAGGAAAACTGTGACATAATGCACATGTTCATTATCAACGTAATTTGATTTCCTAGTAATACTTAGGGACTGGTCAAAAAGTACAGGGGGGGGTGGGCCGGAGCATTTCGAAATGTGGCGGTTAGAAAACACATGACCCACCCCTTCCATTTGGCACAAAACTGAGTGACCCACCCCTAAATGAAGGCTGAAAATCGCCTGACCCACCCCCCCCCCCCCACCCCCATAGGACATGACATTTTTGGATGCATAATCGGAAAAAAATCACATTTTGTGGATGGAATTGTGGTATTATTATTTACATTTTAGATATATTTCTTAACAATAATACAAAATTATGCAAAAATATTATTGTTGCTTAAAGTCACGACTGTAAACTCTAAGGAAACTTGACCTTTTACTTTTCTCACTAGGCCTCAAGGCATGTAAAGCAGTGATCCCTCTAGAAAACAGTTGTAGTGAGTCTTGGGAGTAGTATGGCCAGACAACTCCCAGATCATTGTGCATTTAACCCGTACCCTTGGGGACAAATAGCATGTAGACCCAATATCATGTCAACTCTTCGGTCTTCGGCATGATATCTTGATTAAAATTGCATCACCACTGATTGTGTTATATTTTTAATCATGTAGACACAAGGTGGTCATTCTTTAATACCAGCGCACTGAGTGCAGTATTATGAATATTTCTGCCCTGGGACTCCTTGATCAATCCGTTAACTTTTGTACAGATTTTACAATACATAAGTTATCACCTCCGTTGTACACCAGCCAAGTGTACTTTTTCAAATACAGCTTGAAAAGTTTTTGTCCTGAAAGGAGTTCATAAACAATAAAAGGAAGTGACACACTCGAACACCAACCCACAGTCTGTCAAGTGCCTTACGCATAGCCAATAGCTTCCACAGGTGTTGTGTGGAGCTGGGGCTTTAATGAAGGGGTGCTTTGCACCCGTCTTAGCAGTAAAGGGCAGCCTACCTAGGGCTCTTAGTCCTATTTCTGCCTGTTGGCTATGCCATGCTAATGAGGTCTAATAAGGCGGAAACAGCTGTCCATGGCTGCCACTACCTGGGTAATATGGCTGTGCGCATGCCAGACCATGGGTTGGTGTTTGAGTGTGTCACTTGCTTTAATTGTTCGAAAGGAGTTACCTTTGTTGTAGATTGGGTCAAATGTGTGCCAATTCCCATAAAAAAAAACCAGGATGACCCACCCCTACGGGCAGCTGAAAATTGAACGACCCACCCCTTACCAAGGGTTCAAAAACTGATGACCCACCCCCTCTCTGCTCCGGCCCACCCCCCCCCCCCCAATACTTTTTGACCAGTCCCTTAAAGAAACGTTTCCTTGTAAGACTGTATCGTAGTTGTAGTAGGGCTTGCATTCACTAGTCCTTAAATTAGCTTTAAAGAAACTCCATCAAACTTCTTATTTTGAAGTGATCAGGACCAAAGCAATATCAACTCCGTTTACACGTGTCTCCACGTGTTAACACATGACTCCGTTTACACGTGTCTTCCTTTGCTTAGCCTTGTTTAGAGACGAGATCGGATTTGCTTATTCAATTCGTCACTTGAGTTTTTTGTGGTTGGCCAGAGGTGATTGCTCTGGTCTTGGTTTTGCTCGGAATGAAATTAAAAATAGTTTTACATCTACATTTCACTCTTTATGTACATATAGTTGTTTTACTTTTACTTTCAACGGATTTTGTGGCTTCAGTTCCAAGTATTATGTGAGCTCGCGCATGGCAAACGTAAAAAAATAACTAAAAAATACAGCCTTTATTTACTCTCGGCATTGTTTATCGCACAGGTGATAGTGGAACCGAGAGAGGCCATTGGCAGGGTAATCTTTTAACCTAATCGCTGAAAAGGGCTATGTGGCCTACCTATTACATGTTCCCGTGTGAGACATAGAAAATGTGTATTTGGGAACACAACAAAGAATACGTTTAGGAAATGCGTCTTTTTATTAACGTTCGCTTCCCATCTGGCCCCTGCATCATTAAACAGGGGTAAAGGGGAACTGAAATGTGTTCATATTTTCCCAACGTAGATTATTTTAATGGATTTGACAAGAACGAATTTGTAGTATGTATGTTTTTTTATATTTAGTTTTGTTTTACTGCTTTATCCTATGCATTAAAATCGGAATCATTGGATAATGCAGTTCATTGGCTCAGCCATCATGGTGGTAAGCTAGATGCTTTTGTTTTCATTTTAGCTTTTTTTCAATATTGGTGGTGTCTTTAATTAAATGATCATTTCACTTGCGCTTGTTGCATATGGGATGATCTGACAAACGCGGTTCTACGAGTCTCGTCGACTAATTTTCATCATTTCATTTCCGACGCGCTCAAGTTCAATAAGGTTTGAATATGTCAAGTACAGAATAACCATATTTTACTCTCGATTTCAACTTAGTTTAACCATGGCTGTAAATAGGCTTACAATGTTAAGTAAAATAAAGTTTAGGCTTTAAAATTAATGTATATTTGATTTTTGTAAGGGTAGTTATAGAACGCCACTTTTCCTTGTTTGGCAGGGAGCTTTGACACATTTTCAAGCTGTCAACAAAGTTCATTGTTTTAAGATGCATCCATCAAGTATAAAAGACACTCGACTCCTGTCGTAAGGAGGAGCACGCACCGTTTACAAGGGTCTTCATAATTGGCCAGACGAGACAATAGGTAAACAACACAAACAATGCCCCTAGTCCTAACAACGAAAGAGGTGCAGATTAACAAGAACGAATCAAAATAGAGGTTGTAAAGAGGTGCAGGCCATCTTGGGCGTCGTAAGAGGATACCGTGCAAGAGCCTCTAATTCGAAATCCAACACAAAATAAGTAACACTGGGGTTACTATATGAACAGAAATTAGAGTTGTCCTTGGTCACATTATCGTTAGTGCTTCACTTAATTTTCTTTTAATCTATCTTTCGATCTATCTCTGCAGTGGCTTGCCACACAGTCCATCGATATTCCCAAAGCATGGTATTTCATAGGACTAAAAGCAGACTTGCATCCGATCTGACCATCATTACACGATCTTAAATTGCGGTACAGATGTGTAGACGACAATCATGTTTGTCTCACGCGTGATCCTCTTATGGAATCCCACTTTTCAGTTGAACTCTATCTACCAACACAGTAAATTTATCTCAGAGGACGAAAAGAATGGATCTGCTGCATTTCTTGATACGAAGAGAATCAGGAATCCGGACAGGATGATATATTCAAAATCGTTACAAAGAGACAAAGGCACCCATACTGAGCCCCCACCCCCCCTCCCTCCACTCCCCCTTCCAATTTTCTCGTCAGAAGCAAACAGTATCTTTTCAACCAAAAGTTAAAATACACTTAAATACAATGATAAAGAGGAGCAGTTTACAACAACCTGCCAAAACCAGCAATTACAAATCAATGCTAAGTCCGCAGATTTTACTTCGCTTTGGCGTACATTGAGGGAGTCGCAGAATGAATTGCAAGAACTCTATAACGAATTCAGTGTGAATATTACCCAGGAACCATTAATAACTGTTGCTTCCCTAAAAACAAGTCTCGACAAGACCTGTCAACTGGAGTTATTTATAGCTCATAAATATACAACTTATCTCGGGCAGCCATCTCGGGCCTTAAGATCAAGAACAAAACAACACAAAAGAGCTATCAAAGAACTCTCTAATGGCGTAACATCATATTGTATTTACGCAAAACAGTCAAGATTTCGATGTTAATGATGTGAAATTTCTTAGCGATCACGCAGATTGTGTTTTTTGACGAGCGTATCGCTCTATTCGCGAGCTAAATAACTAACCTATAGTGATGCGCGCTGTTTATTGCTCCAAAACGTTTGATCTAGTTTTTTCAGACCCTTGGTTACTCATCGGCTAGTCTGATATGTAACTTTTCCTGATATTTAAAACTAAATTAAGTAGTAATGAAATAAGTGTTTAAAAGTATCAGATTAAACAATTGCTTCTTTTACGAAGATGACAAAGATTTCAAACAAATCGACGTTACTCCGCTCTCCTCCTCTTTTGATGTCGTTGACTATTTATCACCTCATATTCAAATTACCTGTCATGGAACAATTGATAATGCGTACATAAAGTTGACAGCTGATGAAAGTTACATGTTACTATTTCATTCAGTTTCTTAAACTAGTTTCAAGCCTGCTGCTTAACTGTGTGATTGAAATCCTGAATTTCAGGCTTCGCTTTTTTCTTTAAGTTTATAAATTAATAACCATTCTCAAAATACCTTACACAGTTGGTGGTTTTAAGGGTTCCGGCCTTTGTGTCGAGTTGTGATAAATAAAATTGCTCGCATCATAAATATAGTAATTTCTGTTGCTCTTCAGTTTAGTGCAATATAATGGTTTCCTTTGAAGCAGTCTTAGCTTGATAAGCTTCCTGCTGATGATTTTAGGACTTCATGTTAGTTATCATGTATTACCCTCTAGTCTTTGAATCAAAAACGCTAGACAAGTCATGCGTGCTAGTACGCAAACAAAGTCTACGTTTCTGTATCACCCAGAGAGACAAGATATCAGTTTTTGAAGGACAGCGTTTTGAAGCTGGTGTGTTAAAAAAGAACCTTTTTAAGAAAAATTGTGAAATCAGTGGTCAGCTGGCTCATGTTACTTGATAGCTCTTGAAGCTTTTTTGTCTTTGATCTAGGAAGCGTGATATTGACATTCTATTCATTATCATTATAATCCACTCGTTTCCACTCTTTATTGTCTGATAAAATAATCACTTGATAAATCAAAATGTGATTGGAGTTGTAAGTGAAGCCGCGGAGACTAATTAAAAATAGTCGCGCCTTGTTGACGGGCACAGAACAACTGGGGGGAGAGGTTCTTCCCAAAACCCGAACCCTGAAAAATGTGCCTTACACAAGTATTTCAGATCAAAAATGTTTCATTTTCGTTACCTCTTTTCAGACTTAGCAAAAAAATCGATAGCCCTTGTAAGATCCTCTAGAATGAGTCCTCGTTTGTAATGTATGACAGCTACTAACCACAGTTGGTTTCTATTTGCGTAAAAAACACTTTAAGAGGAGCAAAAAATTTGCTAATGTCGATGCGAATGTTTCTTGTAAACGAAATATGCAATGTCAAGCTGGAGTGAAAAACACACTCCATCTCAGACCAATATGGTCAAAATGTAGACCTTTTTCAAAACGAAAACCGCTCAAAACCATATTCTTAGGGGCGGTACATACCTATATAGACAACATAAGCGAGTACCCCCCCGGAAATACAAGAATCAAAGTATTCACAGTTCTTGCCATTTGACTCGCATACATACAAAAAGCGTCCATACTTTTGTGTGAAATACAGGCTTGAGCCCTAAATTCGGGTAAGTTTAATTCTTTCATACGAAACTATCGCATTGCATCTATGCTATCTTTCTCTTATATTGCGCAATGATTTATGATATCTTTAAGTATAGACATGGCAGTACGCCAACTATGGGATCAAACATTTATTAAGAATACAACACAGTTTGGTCCTGTTGTCTATAAGAAACATTTGAAACTGCACCTTCTCACTAACTCGACCTCTTCCTGTCTAATACAATTATTTATACATCCATGTATATCTTACTTGCCTTTCTCGAACTATTGATTGAGCTGGAGTTAATACACCGGTACAGATAGTATAATGTACATACGCTGGGCTGCACAATGTAATGTCCGATCAGTCTGTGCTGCATACTTACATCTTAGTCGTTCCTGGAGTCTAATTGACAAAACAATTTCATAGAAATTTACTATAATAAACGCAATGAGAAACAGTTTATGTAGCTATAAAAGTTTTATGCAAGTTTTTCTATGAACTGCAGATTTTGGGATTAGTGAAGTATGGGCTCTTTACTTATCATTGCCCCTAACATGCTATTCATGTAGATCATGATCACTGGCGGTTCCCAGCTGCTGAATAGCTCTCTTGACAGCCATTGTTTGCACCTTGCAGGTTTTACAGTGTGCGGCCGCATCGCTGGGGTCTTGATTGAAACCTGTCGTGATGGCGAATGGTTGTTTACTTGCAGCCATTGTATTTTACCTAGTCTCGGTGACTCGAGGTATGCCTTTTCTATCATAATCAAATTTGCTGTGAGCCACTCAACTTGGAAAACGGGGCAATTTTTGATGCCACTGAACTAAGTTTTTAATTCGTAGGCCATAACTCGTTCAGATTATATATCGAGCTGGTAAGCAAGACGAGTCCAAGAATTGTTTACATTTTGAAACCAGGTTTTTGTTTGTTAAAATGCAAAGATTGTTAAACTGTTTCGGCTCTATTTCAGAGTGAAAGTCATGTAGTTCATAAAAAAGAGGGCAGCTTATTACATCAGTACTAAGTAGGTGGGTAAATGAGCAATGACGTAATATGATGTCCTTGTATCGAGCGAGAGAAGCGATAAAATAACTGAAATAAGGGAATACACAAAGCGATTTGACACCTTTTAAACCATTCACGTCATCCTAGTCGAGACGTTAGCACAAACTGCTATAAGCGCCGGTTCTATCCCGGGGGGGAGGGGGTGGGTACTCGATATATTCCTGGGTGGAGAGGTGCGGCCCGGCCCCTCATACCCTGACCCTGTTTAAGACAAATATCGCTGATTTTCCTACTCTGTTTAAGACAGAATTCCGATTTTTGATACCCTGTTTAAGACATATTTTAAAAGTTGCGATTACAAACTGTGTGGCTTTCCTATTGTGTATCAATGGAAATTTAATGTGCCTGGTATCAATGCCACAGTAAACAGAAGTCAATAATAATTTACAAGAGCTTGTAAAAAATTTTGTCGTTTATCATGCAAGAAAAGATATCCCATTTAAGACAAAAATTGATAAACCGATACCCTGATTAAGACAAAAAATGACAAATTCGATACCCTGTTTAAGACAAAAATCCTGAAAAACTTACCCTGGCTGGCCGCACGTTCTATCTGAGCACCAAAGTTATCTCATAGGAAGTTAACGCTTCATGAATTTAAAGCGAATTTCCAAAATTCTCGTTAATACAAGTTAATGTTAATTTCTGCGCTGTTGATTAACCCTTTAGTGCCCAAGGGGTCTCCCTTTGACGAGTAAAATCGTCTGGCGTTAGACAGAGTAAAATCTGTAAGTCACTATATTGGGCATTAAAGGGTTAAGGTTGCGCGTTGATTTCCGCGACGTTAATTTCCCCAAAATCTGTGACAAACTTCAGACATTCTTGGACACTGCGAAGAACGCTCGAAGTTACCAGATTTCTTCGTAGCTTGTCCCATGCGTTTAGGGACAATTGGACGTTCCTTGTTTGTATTTTGAAGCTTTCCAGTGCTAAAATAAATTTGTTCCTGTTCTCAACAAATCATTTCTTTTTGGGAAAGGTGTAGCAGACGCGTTCATTTCCCTCATTACCCCCTCTCTCGCGTTAATTTCCTATATTCAGTTGGGAAGCAAATTTACCATCAAATCGGGTTAATTTAAGTAGCAAATTTGAACCTTCAAATCGCATTAATTTCAAATACGTTTATTTCCACGAGCATTAATTTCCTGAACGCGTGACCGTTACTTTTTTTATTTTAAGCGCTGTTTTGTGGCATCTTTCATTGCTTTCGACGTTTTGGGGTTTTCTTTGAATTGGATTTTCACCGGTCTCATTGCATTCGACAAAAAAGAGAATTCAGTCCCACTGCAGACCGGAGTGAGCCTTTTTTTGCCGGCGGAAGGAAATAACATCATCGTAAAGCGCGTGTAGACGAGACCATTTGCTTTTTTCGATCGTTGCGATCGCTCGTTTCTAATAGTTTTGGACCGTGCGTGGCCCGTTTAGTCAAGATACGAGATGACGTGCTTCTGTTCCAGTATTGTAGTAGCTGTAGTAAACTGCTTTTGTTTATCATTGTAGCAGCTCTTATTTTTTTAGGAATAGGGGTGTTGTTTCTGTTGTTTGTTCTATTGTACTCTCAAAGGGTTGCAAGTCATTCATGTGAGACCTCTATAGTTAAATTGTTAGTTACTAATTGATCATGTATGTATGCATTTATTTATTTTTTTTACTTTTCTCGGCATATTAGCATGTATTTGCTAGGGGCCTAATCAGCCTCATCAACCCGAGTTGAAATAAAGTTGCTTACTTACTTACTTACTTACTTACTTACTTACTTACCTTACAAGAGCTGCTACATCCAAATTTGTCAAGATTCGGAAGAAATATTTGAAAGCCAGCCTAATATCAGCCACCCGTGCTATGTAATACAAGGCTTAGGCTTCTTCATTTGCTTTATGATAAAGAGTTAATTAATGTGGCGGAAAAAAAAAATCATAAAACACGCTTTTTCTATGTTTTATACCTTGATAAAACATGGGATTTTAACCAATAAGAGAACGCGCAGAGTCCGATCTATATTACAATTATGAATAGTGATTTATCCGGTGGATAGCGTTATCCAGCCTTTGAACAACTGGGGCCAGATTTATAAATAATTGAAGTTGTTTATTCTATTGACACTCTATCGTGTTATAACTATATCACTATTATAACAAGAACAATTACTGTGATTGGTGCATAAACTGCTGTATTTTGTTCTAATTAATCCGCGAAGTTGTAATCTAACGTCTAATTGGACAGTTGGCTGTAATCGGACACCTGTAATCCGACAGTTACATGAACCAATCATTTTAAGTCCCCTCCACTAAAGATAATCAGAAAAGCTACGGTGGCGCTTTCTTTGACCAAGAGTTTTTACCAACCCGAATAACGATTTTAAGTTGGTTTTGTTGTTTGAATTCTCTAAACTCCTTGGCTCATTTACTTTCCCAGTATAAAATTTCACTATGTTGAAGAAGCACTCATGATGTTAGTAGCCTTATAACGTTGGCGAAAACTGTTGGAACATCTCAAGACAAAATATTTTGTCAAGTTTTTGACACCTACTTCGAGAGTGCACGGACTATGCAAATTAGCTACTTGTACGCGTCAGAATTTCCCTTCAAAATTAAAACTTCTGAAAACTCGCCTAACAGGTAGAAAAAATAAAAAACTATCGAAAGCAGAATTTCACAAACTAAGTCGATACCAGAGAAGAAAGCTTTCTCGCATAAACTTTATTCATAAGTCAACAGCTTACACGTACAACTAGCGCGAGAAGGTCTTCAAGTACTCATTCACAGCGCGAAATTTGGCCAGTACTGGCCAAACCGTGGGTTAGTGTTCGAGTGTGTCACTTGCTTTTATTGCTGTTCTTCCAAAAAAGTTGCAGATTCACACAGGAGTTTCGTGTAATTTCTTTAGAAATCATAAGTTCGAGAGTAATTACGTTAGTGGAATCTGCAAGTCTTAGCAGACCCCAGTGAACTGCTTCACACCTTTTTGCTCGGACCCGCTCGTTTCACCGCCCTACGTATAAGCGCCCTGACTGCATGGACTGTATAGGTTTTGATGAAATAACTGAATTACTACGCGCGCTCTCATTGATCGAGCTTAGATGAAAGTATGTAAAAACGGTTGTGACGTTTTAGATTCGCGCGTACTTTTGACAATTATTTTATAAAAGCAACAGAGCACTTTTGCTATATTTACATAGCCTCACCTAAACACTCGGGGGCTGGGAGAATTCTCCAAAGTTATGCAAACCTCGACTACGTCTTCGGGTTTGCATAACTGTCTCGAATTATCCCAACCCTCCTCTTGTTTAGATGAAGCTATGTTAACACGTAAAAAGTGCTCTGTTGCTTAAACATAATAACCAAATGAATGCGCGTGCTCGGATTGGACAATGGTTTAGTGTGCCAGAAAACACATGGAAATGCGCGGCTTCTAAATTATTGCTGTGATTTAGAAAAACGGTCTATTTTATCAGCTAAAATTGCAGTGCGTAAATGCCCAGCTTGATCTGAACTGAACTTTCGTTTAAGGGGGGAGAAACTTGACTACAAGTCTGTTGCTAAGGAAATCTCGAAAACCTCCTTTTTTGGCTCCTGAAGTCCAGTGGGCATCAAAGTTTACCGTGTTTGTTCGATTCACGTTTCCTTTAAATGTTTCGAACCACGCCCATATTTGGTATGTCACGTGACCACAATAGAAAACGTCTAAAAACTCGGACTGAGTAGATCGTTTTCGAAATATAACAATACGTTTTGCCAAAACATGGCATTATCTACAACTTGTACCATGCGTTTGAGGAAATGTACATTTCCTCAAACGCATGGTCACATGACATACCAAATATGGGCGTGGTTTGTATGTATGTATGTATGTTCGAAGCATTTAAAGGAAACGTGAATCAAACAAACACGGTAAACTTTGATGCCCACTGGACTTCAGGAGCCAAAAAAAGGAGGTTTTGAGATTTCCTTAGCAACAGACTTGTAGTTAAGTTTCTCCCCCCTTAACTTCCAATGTTTCAGAAACAAAATAACGCCGACCCACTCACGCTATTCTTAGTGTTCGGGCGAGCGACTTTCCCTCAAAAGTGTGCAATTTCTCTGGTTTTGCCTTAAATAGGGTCAGGGATGAAGACCCTTCATGGCACACACCTATCTGAAATTTACAGAAGTTCCCCCCCCCCCTCCCCGGGGATCACAATAAACTTGATTAACGCCTTCTAGAACTTGACTCTGAATTTCTCATCCCTGATCAAAGGACTCCGGGCTTTCATACAAAAAAGCAAATTACCCCCTTCCATCTAATCAGATTCCTTTATCACTCAGTCTGGTTTCCCTTTTTGGCCAATCAGCGGGACAGAATTCGAACACTTCTGGAACTGGTTCTGTTAAAATAAATACCCAGAGCCTTATCTGCTCTTGAAGTAATTTTCCAAAATATCGCATCGTCCCGACAACCAGCCCCTGGGTCTCCGAGGATGGGTTCTTATACAGTTGTTTTGACGAAGGTTGTCCTACAACAGCACAAAAGCGCACGCGACAATGCCGATTGGTATTATGGGTAGTAATAGTTTGGTGCTACTTTGTCGAGGTTCACGGTCTTTGGTTAGAAGGAAAGAAAATACATGAATACGCTTTTGTGCTGCTTCCTTCTCTAACGCCGAAATACCTTGGGCTGTAAAACCATCGTTTCCCATAATAACTTGCAACATTGTCACGTTCACTTTTACGCATTTGTAAGACAACTTTTCTGAAAACAGCTGTATGTGTGACCTGTGTCCTGCCATACTGTATGGCTCAACCTGTCGAAATGATAAATGTTATTTAATGATAAGTGTTCTCAAGTCGAAATATTCAGAAAAAGAATGCTCTGAGCCCCCAACAGGAATCGAACCCATGACCTTCCAGAAACCGGTTGGACGCTCTAAAAACTGAGCTATGAGATACTCGCGGTGAGCAAGGTCATATACCAGGTTCTTTTGTGTGACACGTGTCCTGCCATACTGCAAGGCTCAACATGCCGAAATTATAAATGAGAATAAATCATAAATGAATTGGTGAATTGGATCAAGTGTAAATAACGGAAAAGCGTTCTCAGGTTCAAACACCCATTTCCAATGTCGCAGAATCAATAGCGTCACTTAAACAAAATTTTCCGGTTCTGCATTAGTTGACTGTATGAGAGAGGTTATTTTGCGAGCCTGCGAACCGCGAACCGCGAACCGCGAACCGCGAACCGCGAACCGCGAACCGCGAACCGCGAACCGCGAACCGCGAACCGCGAACCGCGAACCGCGAACCGCGAACCGCGAACCGCGAACCGCGAACCGCGAACCGCGAACCGCGAACCGCGAACCGCGAACCGCGAACCGCGAACCGCGAACCGCGAACCGCGAACCGCGAACCGCGAACCGCGAACCGCGAACCGCGAACCGCGAACCGCGAACCGCGAACCGCGAACCGCGAACCGCGAACCGCGAACCGCGAACCGCGAACCGCGAACCGCGAACCGCGAACCGCGAACCGCGAACCGCGAACCGCGAACCGCGAACCGCGAACCGCGAACCGCGAACCGCGAACCGCGAACCGCGAACCGCGAACCGCGAACCGCGAACCGCGAGCCGCGAGCCGCGAGCCGCGAGCCGCGAGCCGCGAGCCGCGAGCCGCGAGCCGCGAGCCGCGAGCCGCGAGCCGCGAGCCGCGAGCCGCGAATGCCCTAATATGGTATTTATCACATGCGGGGTCGACCACCCGAGGAAAGTGAAATTCGATGAAAGCGTGCTAACCAAGAGTGATTGGACTCTTACCGGTTTTTATTCCTTTTCCCTACTCCCTACATAAGTGAGGAGAAGTACGGCAATGATGAACCGGTTGACAAAAATGGAACAGTCAGCAAATTTTGGAGGACTGAAATAACTGGACCACCTCCAGAGCTGATTCCAAATTCTGGTCGGAAGAAACCGACCGAAATTTCAGTAATTTTTGCATAGGGATAATGGCAAGCATCCGCGGTCTTCATGTGTCAATGCACTGTAGCATTGCAACCGAGGTCATGGATATTAAGCAAGCGAGGTAAACGGAGTGTCGTGACAGCGTGACATTTCATAAGTTGACAACTTGGCCAATTGGATCACGAGATTCGTGAACATTGTAATCGAAGACATGAATGATAGTGGAATAGTTTTATCGAGAGAACACAGAAAATAGGACGCGTTGCAACACTGGAGGAGAAATAAAACAATATCTTGTCGAGTGCAAGTGAGTTGTGAGTGTGCTTTTGCTATAAATCTTCATTAGTTTGAGGGAGTTCTGATTTTTTTCAGCGCAGTAAATTATGCTGGCTTTTACCGGTCTAGAAGGATGTGTTTTATCCCCAAACTTTTGAATTGCTCAAAATAAGCAGTCGTCCACTGATTCCTTCGAGTTTATAGGGGAACTATTTGAAAAAAAAAACATAAGAGCCTGGTTTCCCGAGGGATAAAACAATGGACAACTGGGAGTCCTGGGAGACCAAAAAGTAAATTACGAATCTTTGGTTGGGGTGCTTGTTTAATGTTCTCGATATATCACTTTGATGTTAGTCAATTTTATAGAATGAACATTTTGATACGTAATTTTGCCAGGGAAACTCAAAGTTTCATTCATACCTGAAACATAAACAGACCTTTAAAATGGATTTGATGAAATTAAATTTGATACAGACAAAAAAACTACTTTCGCAGAATTTAGCCAAGTACAGCATTTATTGAGTAAAACTTTAACATTAAATTAAAAACTCCAACAGTGGCTCGTGGCTCCGGCTCCAGCTCCGGCTCCTGCTCTGGCTCCGGCTCCGGCTCCAGCTCCAGCTCCGGCTCCGGCTCCGGCTCCGGCTCCGGCTCCAGCTCCGGCTCACAGGCTCGCACATTAGTTACACTCTTACTGTTTTCCTCGATCACTTTCCGACTATTTTCTGTTTCATTAACTTTCAGAAAACCCAAAATTTCTCCTGTTTGCAGAGTACAGCAATCTCTGGCAACTGGCATTACATGACAATGCTACAGTTGTTTCGTCACTGAAAATTCCCCTTACAGGTTATTACGTACGTCTCCAAGCACTGGACTACAATTTCATAGACGGAAAAGTCTACTGGACAGATGTAGGGAAAGACGTGATCTCCCGAGCATTTTTAGACGGATCCTCTCAAGAAACCATAGTATCGACTCGACTTTCGTACCCCAATGGACTTGCCGTAGACCCGTTCGGTCAAAACGTTTACTGGACAGAGCGCTATGAAGACGTGATTGAAGTTGCATCCTTAAACGGACTGTACAGACGAACTCTCATTAAAGATAATTTACAATACCCGAGTGATATTGTTCTGGATGTTACCAGAGGGTATGAAGAACATATAACTACTATATATACCGTTACATATAAATAAATAAAAGAAGGGGATTTCATTCAAAAAACTTTCTTCTCCCTTCGTTTCCCTTCCTGATTAATCGTTCAAAGGCCCCTTTCTTGTTTTTGATAAGCGTTTTTTTAAGTGTTGGGTAGACTCAAAGGCCATGCATGGGGAACTTATTATGGTTAATATTGTTTAAGGGCCCCTCCAGTGATTTTTTATTTTTGTTTAGTAGCCCTTTTTTGGGGGGGGGGGATTTTGATATGGTTGATGCTTACGGGAGGGTGGGTTGCTTTTCTTTAGGCATCTGTTTCTAATACTTGCCGCGTTGCTTGTTCAGTTATCGTTTTCGTTTTAGCCAGTTCTGTTATATATTTTTTAGCTTTCATCTTTTGTCAGTTATTTTCACAGTAGCAATTTTTTCGGCTTACTCAGTATTTTTTTGCTTCGCTGATATTGTGTTTTGTGGTCAATTAATTAGCACCACTTTCTGTTCTTTTATGTGCAATCTTGTACTTTATTCATCAGTTGTCACTTGTAGTTAGATAATCACTAGCACTTCAATCTTAGACATACATACATATATACATACATACATACATAAACTTTATTTCAATTCGGATTGTAAATAGCACTATTGTGCTAGTATCTCCGAATACAATAAATAAACTAGGAAATCAAATATATTGTAATAATTATATATAAAACTACCTAACTACTAAACTAAAACTTAAGAATAAATAAATAAAAAATAAAATAAGGCTCAATGATCGTCCATTAAGTCTTAAACTGTTTAAGTTTGTGTTTAAACATAGATAGGGTGTCAGCCTTCCAAGTAGTGTCCGGTAATTTATTCCATGCATTAGGGGCCAGATGACGAAAAGAGTGAAGACCAAATCTTGTTGTTCTAACAGCAGGTGGTTTCAGTTTGGCATAAGCTCTCAGCTCATAGAAACCAGCATCACACTCCTG
Source organism: Platygyra sinensis (assembly GCA_019787425.1). NCBI lineage: Eukaryota > Metazoa > Cnidaria > Anthozoa > Scleractinia > Merulinidae > Platygyra > Platygyra sinensis. The sequence goes on along the minus strand of JAHPZR010056057.1, from coordinate 14,692 downwards.
TAGATAAGTTCGTAAATACGACGGTGCTGCACCCTGCAAGCATTTATACACGTTAACTAACATATTCTGTATTCTCCTTTGTTCCAATGTGACCATATGTAATTTGCGTAGTAACTCTTCATAGGTACTAGACTGATCGTCTAAAACTACTCGGAGTGCCTGCTTATTAAGCTGTTCGAGCTTATCTTTACTACGTGCGCTGCAGTGGTGCCACACATCGCTACAATATTGGAACGCCGGTTGTATGAAAGCGTTATATAGTCTTTGCCTTGTCTTCCTACTTACTAGCCTTTTGAACCGCTTGATGACTTGGAGCTGCTTATTCACTTTACTACAGACAACCGAAACATGCTTATCAAAAGTAAGTTTAGAGTCAATATTTACACCTAACAGATCAATATCATCGCTTTTCTTAATATGTGTTCCATTAACTACAAACGAAAAGTCTTGATCTGTATTATCAAGAGTCATCGATTGAAATTTTTCAGGATTGGCCATAAGTCCATTATGTTTAAACCACTTCACTGCAATACAAAGTTCGTCATTCAACTTATTATAAAGAGCTACATGATCACTATCTGAACTGTAAAGCTGCTGATCGTCAGCATAGGCATTAAGCTTAACTCTAGTTATAAAATATGACAGATCGTTAAGAAATACATTAAATAATAGAGGTCCAAGGACACTTCCTTGTGGTACACCTCTCCGATTGAAATCACTTGTAGTTAGATAATCACTAGCACTTCAATGTCATTCAAAGCTAGTTTTTATTTAAAGCTGTAGTAGCTGAAGAAGGCCTCAGACCGAAACGTTTTAAACATATAGCTTTTAGCAAAGCCTAAAAGCGGAGCTCCTGGGCCGGGATGTTGAAAGCCCAATTAAGCTAACTCAGGATGAGCGGTAATTTTGACAAGGGCTTAGTAACTTTACGGTGAGGATTTCCGTTTATGTTGTTTGAGCTTCTGTTTGAGTTTGAATAATCTCAAGGTCCTCAACATGCACAAAACAAAAGCAATGAAAAACATATGCATAAAGATAAAAAGCTACACATCGGCTAACTTTTATAAACCTGGGTTAGCGTTAACAGGCTTCCGAACAACCCGGCCAAAAAGTCAACCGGACATGAGCCCGCGATCAATAAAAAACCAATACTTGGTCAACTTCAAAAAAATACGCGACCTCAATGAGCTCTTAACGTGAGCCCGCGACATTATCACGTGATGCTGATGGGTATTAGGCTACTCTGCTACTAAACTTTTTAACTTTTTTTACCGTCAGAAGTTATCCGTCCTCCTTATAGAGTAGTTGCGAATCCTGTTGACTCGGTTACGTTGTTTTCGGGCTTATTTGAAGTTTTGTTAAACCGAGTCTAAATGGAAGTGTTACCTGCGGCGGTCTATTCATGATAACGATATTAACCATCAGACAAAGTTGCTTCCCTGAATTCTTCCTTTCTCGCTCTATATTAAGGTGAAACGGAGGCAGAAGAGAGTTTCCATGATAACTGACTGACTGACTGACTGACTGACTGACTGACTGACTGACTGACTAACTGTTTGACTTCTCACTCTCTGCCGACTGACCAGATATGTCCAAAAATGCAGGTTAATGAGATGTATGCCCCCAAAGTGTCCCCTTTACTAAAAAGTCACCCAAACAATATATAACAATGACACTTTGTGATGCTTATTCATAACATAACATGTATTGAATCTCATTAACCTGCATTTCTCCACATAAGTGAATGAATCACTGACTCCCTTACCGACTAACTGATTGGATGATTGACTGCTTGCTTATTGTGTATATAGCGAAAAAAAATAGCGTTTTCAAAGAACCATATCGCATATTTAGTTTCCGAGTTAAATTGTTATCAAATCGAAGGGTTTTAACTCCCTTTCATTTATTTTTGATCTGAAGAATGTGAACGCTTCTATTTCGTTGATACTTACGAGCCACACATGTGTTATAAACTTTGGAGATAGGCGTTGATTTGTTTCATGCGGCAGTTAGCCCTGTCGTTACCTAGCTAAAGAGGCCCCTCCTTCGTTTCATAATGTGGTTTTGAGTTTTTCTCTCTTCTTTAATTTTCAAGTATTTTCATTGACACAGATTCATGTATTGGACTCATTCGAACTATTGGAACCAAAAGCCGAAAATTGAAAGAGCGGACCTGGATGGCGGTAACAGGAGGATAGCTATTCAGTTAGGATGCTACAGAGACGCCTATCCTAGCGGTCTTGCTTTGGATGTTACAAAGAACTGGCTTTACTGGGTCGACAGCTACCATGATAAACTGGAAGTGTATGAGTTTCCAACCAACACAAGAAGAGAAATAATCCGATCCGATGAAGAAGCCTTTCTAAGAAATCCCACGGGACTGGCGCTGTTCCGAAATCATCTATTCTGGACTGATAGCAGCTGGAATGGAATCTATCGTGTGGATCGAGAAACAGGGGAGAATGTAGAGAACGTCATGTCTACGCGATACGACCCGGTGGCGATTCATGCTTATGATAACAGTGTAACTGTTTCTCCGGGTATGAATTCAATTCTGATTATTGATACTGCTAAGAGTTGAGGTAACGTTTGAGTTCGAGGGCCTATTGGTCCATCAGGCCAGCATTGATCGTATCGAAACTACCTGAAGTAGACATGATGCTAGCTCATTGCACGGTTAACCCACACCATTTATTTTGCAGTAATCATTTAAACATAGTGGGAGACACGATTGCCTGACTAATTCTACGTTGGACTCCGGATCGGGCGGCTGTCTGAGATCCCGGCAGCCCTGGCTATTTTAATTAGCGTCGTCCGATAGATCAGATAGATCATTGGCCACGAGCGCAGTCTCCAAAGCTTCTAACTACTTACTTATTTATAAACACTGAAATTTGCCAATCAAAGTAAGACCAAATTCAATAATCAAACGAGACGTACCTTTAAGCTAAAGATTGATCGGAATTCTACGAGTCATTTTGGTCGGGAGTATAGGAAAAACGTGTGAGAGAGAGCGCGAACATGGGAGGTCAATTTTTAAATTAGCGAGTAGTCACACGATATGGTTGAAGGTACGGTAGTACAGTAAATAAAATCGTGTCTAATAGGGTGGCAACGTAAGGCAGACATGATGTTATAACCACTAAAAGACTAGTGTTAATGCCAGATTTGCTTAGCACGTGTTTAGTCCAGTTGCTAACTGTATGTTTGGTTTCTTGTAACTCAAAAGCAGCTGAAATGTACCCTGTCTTAAAGAAAACCTCCACTCTTAAAGCAAACGGACGTTTGATTGTAGGATATACTGTCTTGTTTCAAATTTCGGTTGAAAGCCCAGCCATGACGCATCAGTGTCAGGCAAAACAGGGTGAGCTATCACCCACTGTATTTGCTATTAAATTTCCCGCGTGCCGCCATCTTGGATTACATGACGTCATATGGTTGCCCAATAGGCCTTTTGCAACAGTTGGTCACGTGACCGATAATTTCTAAACTTTTAGCTACAGCAAAATGAATTTCAGAGCTGGAAAGAGCATGTTTTAAATAACCAGGACACCAATTTTCAGACCAATGCCGTATAAGGTTGAGATTTAATGACGATTTGAATATTGCAAAAATTAGAAGGTTTTGTATGGAAGCGAGGAAGCTTTGCCCTCCAGAAACCTTTTCTGTTATTAATCACTACCAAAAGAAGCTGCCGGCATACAACCATTGGAGATAGAAAGAGGGGTAAAATATTACGAAAAATGGAAATTTCTAGGCCCTTACACCGAAAGGCAAAGATTTTATGGCAGCTTGAAAACTTGCAAAATTACAAGGATTTGTATGGAAAACCACTGGAGCGTGACTGGAGGGCAAAGCGACTTCTTCTCATACAAATCCTTCTAATTTTTAACGTCCATAAAAATTCCCCCTTAAAAGATATAAACCTGAAAATTTGCATGTAAGCTTATTTGGAACTGTTCTTTCCATTTCTGATAACATTATGCATTACCAATGATTAATCAGTGTGTTCTTGAAAAGCACGTCACGTGACCAACTGTTGCAAAAGGCCTATTGCTTCACACAAAAAATCCTCTTCCTTCTAACAATAGCGGCAACCATATGACGTCACAAAATCCAAAATGGCAATGCACGGGAATTTTAAATGCGAAAATCGGCGATAATCTTAACTCAATTTCTTTTACTCTTAAATGTTCTTTTCACCTTGTCCAGTAAAATTTGAGATTCATTCATTACTTCAAGCAATTCAAAGCCAACTTGCTGTAAGAGACGGGAGGTTCCCTTTAAGGCACTGGTCCTCTTAACATATTCTAGCATGTAAGTAACAACACACAATTCTTTGGAAAACCGACCCAAATTTTACTAACTTCAGAAATGCTTTTTCCTACAGCAACTTTCGTTTGTTAGCTTCAAATTTAGGTTAACCGTTACCTGGGCATTTTGAAGTTGTTCTTTTGTCTGCGATCGAGAAAACGTAAACTAACTCACCGCGATCCAAGAAAAATGTTGTGTCGCTTTGTCAGATTTTTGAATGAACATTTTCGAGCGGTTGATCGCGCATCGTGCTTTTGACGTAAGCAGGACGAGATTCAATGAATGCTTGCGTCCCAGGAAAAAATGTTAAAAATCTCACTGTTAGTAATGGTAATAGGACTGAGTGGAGTCCAATTCGGTCTGTAATCATACGAGTGA
>JAHPZR010056056.1:67500-72845 GCA_019787425.1 Platygyra sinensis | reverse complement strand
GTGACTTGGATAAAGTGTAAATGAGGGAGAAGCGTTCTCAGAAAATTTTTCTGAGTAACTTGCATTGTGAGAACGCTTCTCCACTATTTGCACTTTATCCAAGTCACCAATCCATTTATCATTTAATCACATTTATCATTTCGACATGTTGAGCCTTACAGTTAGCAGGACACTTGCCTCATATAAGAATAAGAACCTAGTACATGGCCTTGCTCACCACGAGTCTCCCATAGCTCAATGGCTAGAGCGTCCAACCAGTATCTGGAGGGTCATGGGTTCGACTCCCGTTGGGGTTTCGGAAAATTCTTTTTCTGGGTACGAGTATAATTTGCTTCTTTTGCCCGAAACAGGGAAGGGTTTTAACCTCCTGGCGGCAACTCTACAGCTCGAACATTCCTACCTGATGATCTTCGAGTTGCTTCTTGACGTCATCATAACCTGGACCAATCTCGCCCTCTTGCTTAATCCGGGACTCTGCCATTTTAAGCCAGACGTTCATCCTTTGCAAGTGTTGTTTAAGAAGCAAAATGTAGGTATCAAGCATTCTGACGAAAACAACAACAGGAACACATTCAGCGAATTATCTGAAACAACTGTGTGTATCAGCAGTTTCCTGGCACCTTAACACAAGCCCCGCAGTCGTCGAGTCGACAGCTTAAATATCAAGTTATAGGGAGTTGTTTCTGGACTGACATTTCCAGAAACATACCATGGGCGTAGCCAGGATTTTTCACAGGGGGAGGCCCACGGAGTCATACAGAGGGTACTCACCCGATTGTCAGCTGAATATTGTAGGTTGTTTGCTTACAAAAAGTCTTACAAAGGGGGGTGACGGGCACCCCAGGAATCCCCTTGGCTACGCCCTTGCAAACTGGCATAGCACTGAGACAAACACACATCAGTCCATAATCAAAGCATTGGAGAATGCAGTCTGAAATCTCAGTCGTCGTCGGTCCCTCGTCCCTCAAAGGAGAGACACTAAATGGCGATTGACAAATCAGATTGTGGTAACAATCTTAAAGATATCAAGTCACGCAGTACCTTGTTTCCTCTTTGTCAGCCTTCTCCTCGAGTCCTTTGTTCCTCTTGTCAATCATGTCAATTCTACCTTGAAAATGATCCCGCTCATGTTCTTTGAAAAATTCCTCCTTGACAATGGCCCTAGACTCGGTAAGAATCTCGTCAACTTTCTTTTGCGACTCTTTAATTTCTGTCTTTTTAACCTGCAAAAACCCAAAGAAAAGCACAATTAATCTCGTCAACTTTCTTTTGCGACTCGTTTATTTCTGTCTTTTTTAACCTGCAAAAACCCAAAGAAAAGCACAATTAAAGACGCTGAAAATAAAAGATATTGTAATATGATCGTAATGCAAGAGTAGTATAATTCAGCAGTTAAGTTTTAAGGACGTTCGCGCCCAAAAACGTCCCACGTACAGATTTTTTTTAAAACTTTGACTGCAGGTAGAAAATGATAAGATTAGATTAAAGACGTAAAAAAAATCGGGGGTCACCGAACTCGTTTTGAAGATAAGGCGTAGCTCAGACCACGCGCATGACACGCGCGCACGTTATGTTATAACATCCTGATTTTGACTGAGCTTTAGTTGGTGTAAATGTTCCATAGTTCTCGGAATCGTCCGTTTTTCGTGACTGAAAATTGGGCAAACAATTATTTTATTTCAGCGATCTGATAAAAGAAAACACGACCTATACAACTGAGTGCTGCTAATTTGGCAAAAACATCCAAACTTCACACAAGAGTAAAACATTACCAACAAATCTGTGTCCATAATAGCAGAAGAAGACAAAGAGAACGCTTGTTCAAATCGGACACTGAATGGGTGCATATGTCAATTCTAAAAGCCTTGCCCCTTTACCAATAGGGGCTCTGGTAGAAAAACTCTTGGCTCCTTGTGGCTTTAGCAGAAAGTTCGAAATTAATTCCATTATCTACTGAAATGTTTCCCTTCCGCAGAGTCCCATCAGTTGCTGTATCTTTAGAAAACGTTAACTTACTCTGAACGCATCTAATGCTTTCTTGGCTGCTTCGAGGTCCAAATAATCAGCATCATCTCTGCTGATACTGGACTCTGCATGTGTCAAGATTACCTCCGCGTCATCTAATCGTGTTGTGATATATCTCCCAAGGACACCAGATAATCTAAATACGCAGAACAGGTTTAGTCAGTATTAGTGCCTTTTGCTTATCAAGAGCTATCAATAAGAACCTAAGAACGATTACTAACTACGAACTGGGGAAGAAGCCAGGTTAATGATGAGGGTGTCGATGCTATGCTAGAATTTCAATTATCAGTTGAGATTCCAGCCTATTTCTGAACTATGTGTAAGTTTGTAGAACTCATATCTTAGCGGCAATCAGTTTCAAACGCTTTATTCCTAGGCTGACAGTTGAAGTTTTTATGCAAAACTCAGCCAACAGTTACACCCAACCAAACCCCCAATTATACATGTTTATCAAAGGTACACCTCCGTTTTCAGTGGGACCTCCATTAAAAAGAACACCCCGAAATAAAAAAAGGGGAAATTCTCTTTGTCAAGTGGGTGTAATAGAAGTTTAACTGTAACTAAGCTACAGTTTAGAAGATGCCGCGTCTGTAAAAGTGGCTTCTAACAATCCTAAAAAGTTATCTCCATTTGCACTCACTTTGCTCCATTGTCCATGGTTTTCAGTTGCAGATTTTTCCATCTGTTTTCTAGGGTGTTTATTTCAGTTTCATAACTATCGGCTCTCTCGGGATCCACCAGCCGCTCGGTCAGAAGCCTATCGCTTATTCCAATTGCTTTTTTGAAGGTTGGCTCGAATGAAGAGATTTCGTCCTTCAGTTCCTGTTGAAAATAAACGTTGAGTTCACTCTTTCAGTTCTCGACTTCAAAACGCCTATCTGATGTAATTTAAACCTATCAAGAGTTTCCAACTGTGCACCACTGATGGGCGCACATATTATATTGTTTTCTGACAAAAAGGGACAAACCGCTTCTAGAAGGAACATTTTCTATAAAAGGTATTTTAAATATTGAGGAGAAACAGGTCTTTCAAGCACCAGTTTTACTAATGTAAAGTTATACCCTGTGTCTGCCATACTCTTCCATCACTGAACTAATGTCGTCTTCGTTCACAGCTATTGAATCGGCTTGTTTCTCAGCATCGCTTAACCAGTCATAGATCTCTTCCATCAGTTCTTCGTGGAGAACAATCATTGCGTGGGTTAACCTGTGAAGATAGCAAATGTGCATCAAGTAACTGATTAGTGACTAGCCTAAGAATAGGCTCCTTAAGTGCTCTCAAAGCATTCACCTTAGGCGCTCTTTGAAGTTAGACATAACACTACATTATTAGTCTACATCCCAGCTCGCTTTTCAGCCTTCCTGTATTTTTTTAAAAAAGGTACTTCAACTTTTAACTTTGAATGAAGGGAGAATTATGACTCCCAGGTACAAACAGGGCTCGTAGTTACTCATAGTACTGGGTTATATAACACAACAACAATGATACCAAAACAAAAACATTAAGCTCATCAGGACCAGTAAGAGGAGCTGAAGCAGCAACAACTCAAGTCCCGTAGCCGAACATATCAACAGTTAAGCAATCATTTATCAGATCATACACCTTACGATAAAAGAGTCAAAGGACACCAAATATCCATATTATAAATCACTCCATCATTCATTCGTCTGCCGCTCAATCACCGAGTCGGTCGGTCGGTCGGTCGGTCGGTCGGTCGGTCGGTCGGTCGGTCGGTCGGTCGGTCGGTCGGTCGGTCGGTCGGTCGGTCGGTCGGTCGGTCGGTCGGTCGGTCGGTCGGTCGGTCGGTCGGTCGGTCGGTCGGTCGGTCGGTCGGTCGGTCGGTCGGTCGGTCGGTCGGTCGGTCGGTCGGTCGGTCGGTCAGTCGGTCACTTGGTCGGTTGGTCGACGGCAGGATCAGTCTGTCTCTGTCTGATGATTGTGAGTTAATGGGTGGTCACTGTATTGCTGTTTAACTGGAGGGGCCTATTACTAACGTTCTTACTTTCGATGGTTTTCGTCGTGATTTTTGTTCAATTCCGCCCACTTCTCATCTAGTGCTTCTATTCTCCGCTGGATTCGTGCTTGGTCTTCCTCCCTAAGCATATCTGTTTCCTTGCAATTCTCAAACTGGTCTTTGATGTCACTAAATGTCGCTTCTTCTATAACCAAATCACTTTCAAATTCCTATTAATGAAGAATAAAACAATACTCAGTAGTTTACTTTTTTCCCCCGTCAAAATCCAATTCAAGAAGCTGAGTCTAATTATATTGAAGAAATTTACTATTTGGCCGGCTCAACACGTTATCCTATATGTACCTGTGACTCTGCTAGCTGTTTTCCAACCTCACCAATGTCAGACCCAACATCATTGAAACTGTTGACGGATGTCTCACCGAGTCTCTCAACGGCTTCTTCACAATCAGCCAGTGAGCGACCAAAGTACTTCAAAGACGCTTCCTTGATCCTGTTACAAAAAAAGAGATTAATTTCTATTACATGTGGAACTGAAGGGTTAACTTAAATTCTGTTTACACAAAGTCAGCTTTTACCCCAGACAAAAGATCTTGAGGTTATGATAAGTACACAGCATATGGTTTGCACATCATGACACAGTACACTCACTCGATTTTCCAAGTCGCCTTCTAGGCATTAAACGAAATAGAATCCTGCTTGATTTCAAATTGAAGGCATGCGTTTGAGTTAACAAGAAAGAACACTCTGTACTGTAAAACACACGAGGTATCAACAGATTGAAATGCTACATATCATTTAATTTGCCTTACTTGTCCTTCTTGTCTCTAGTTCCTTTCTCTAGGTCAGTAACTTGTCTGTTGAGTGCATCAAGGGTTTCGCTGACTTCATCTCCAACATCAGGTTGTAACTCTTCCTTTTCAATGATGTCACGGCCAGAATCCGATACTTCAACTAACTCTCTACTTAAGTCTTCTGCTAGCGAGGTTTCGACTTCCTAAACGGTAGGGAAAGACAGATTCAATGTAGCACAGAATCTGGAGCTAGGTAAGTGATGGCCATCGGCGCGTTATAGCTTTAGCTCCCATTAAGTTTGATTGGCTCTAGGCGATGATTGGCATAAAAGTTCCAACGGGTAAACTTTTTTTTATAACGAGTTACCTCGCTAAGAAGTCTCATTTAGACAATACCAAAATACAATTCTTCAGAAGAAAGTCCACTTCATCTCACCTGAAGTTGTACAGCACTGGCTTGGATGTCTCCATAGTCAGTCTCATCCACGTCTTGCTCCACTTTCCGTGTAGCTTCACTGACCAGCAGACCAAGCGCTATTGACTGCTCTCTCCA
>JAHPZR010056056.1:12500-62500 GCA_019787425.1 Platygyra sinensis | reverse complement strand
GATCAAATAAAAAAAGTCCACAAGTGAAAAACTATACCAGTAACAATGAAAAAAACACAGGAGACAAAAAAACAAAGGTATTATGGGCATTCAAACCAAAACTGGTCAATGGGTAGTTATTGATAATTTATGTAACGACGAAGACAATTCTGATATAGTCATAAATGAAATATTCTCGAGTAAAAGCCTGACCTTTCATCTCATGATTTTTAACTCGCTTTTCACGTGTAGTACCATGATTAATTTAACAATGCAATATCATGTTGGTCGTTTCTCGACCCGATATTCGTCAAATCTAAAGGCAAAGACACAAGTAATTTCCTACACATCCGCTCTTTGGGCTCGTCAATTGTGACGACTCCATAGAGTATGCGTGGAAGGGTAAACAGCGTTTCATAGGTGACCTCTGGATTCACTATTCACACTTTATTGGATCTGTGTTGGGCATTAAGACTGAAAGTTTGTGCAAGTGTCATATCATTACAAAGCCAAGAAACACGATTCTACTTCAAGACAAATCGGGACACAAGGTCCGATGAATGCAATTTTACGTCAAACTGCGCGAGAGCCTTAATTAAACTTTTAATTCCTATACACGATCGCTGCATCCATTGTTACGACAGCTTCTTTGTCGCATGGCATATGATAAACAAAATACTTAGTACTGTACTTTGATAAACATTTGGCTATCAAATTTTGCAATTAAATTTTACTTTTTAAAAGAGGGGTTTTCAATTTAGTGTCGGAAGTAATCACGCAACTACATTGGTTTTGGTTTTACTAGGGTTTGCGATAGGCTGAGTAGTCTTACTGGTAAGGAATTGCAAATCGATCTACTGTATTTCACTGTCGAAGTGAGCAACAAGAAAGCCTCTGTTCTTATGGCCCTCTACACACGCATTTATTTGTTAAATGTAATTTCGCATTTGATATGTTTTCTGTTTCTTTTTTAGGCTGTTAACTTAAGATACTGATTTAATGTTTGTTTTGCTAAAGATTAGGATTAAAATCTAAAACAGAAAACGATCATGATAACGAAAACCAACCTTTTCTCCCGCTCAATGACATCAATGTTTAATCCATTCCATCGATGATTCAAATCTGCCGTCCGATCATGAACATCGTTGGCTTGGTCATTTTCTAACAAGCCGCTCTCAAGAGCGTTTTCACTCAAGGCAAACAGTTCATCAGCGTCCTTCTGTTTTGATGATGTATCAGTCATGATGTCCTAAAAATACAACTTTCAATAAATGCACAAGACAGACTATGTTTGAAATTGGCGAATGTTACGTAAAATGGAACCCAAACTAGTGATTACAGGATTCTGGACCAAACAATTTTTAAGTGCATTCGAGCTAATGTTTTCGAACTTTCTCAGGATAAACCTGCTCGGCTGATTCTGTTATCCAGCCTTAAAAAGGTTGACAAACGATTCTGACAACCAATTCTCTCTGACGTCTTAACTCCTTCGATTTACTCAGGAAGGAAACATACAATTGTGCAAGGTCTATGTTCGCTTTAAACGTTATGCATCCGATCCAAAACTCTCTTCACCTCATGGTCTTCCAACAGGTCAACCACCTTGTCCAGATGGACACCGGATTTGGAATCTCCGCGAAACCTGGTGGTGATGGAATGCATAACATCTTTCAGCGCCTCGATGATCGACCACTTTCGGTTCTTCTTGTCTCGCTGGACTTCTTGAAGCTTTTCTCTGACTCTGGAAAATAAATGTCAACGTACCGTGGTGAAGGAGAAATTTATTGCCTTAGGTAAGAGATCTACATTAGTGTATAACCTTTTAAGAAGATGGTGAGCTAACACGAAGTACGTTTATCACTAATCAGTACCTTGCTGGCGTTTTGCTGTCCAAGACTTGAAAAAGCAGTCAGTTAGGGGATACCTATAGTCAGTATTCATACTTACCTTCTAAGGCTAGCATTGGACTCGTCAACTGATGGTTTCCACTCGTTGTTATTCTCTCCCTGTCTTTTAGTCAGTTCTGGAGACCTAATTTCAGAGAACCGTTTTTCAAAGCCAATCTACGATGAAAGAAGAGAAAGTGAATACTGAATTTGAGAAAAATAAGCGTTTTATCTCACCTCGAGGATTGAAGGAACTGACGACAACCGGACTTTGACTTAGTTGGCTGAATCAAATTGTTCGGTTGACCCCTGTTAGGCCATCTCTATCTAAATCACCCGTAATCGGCTGGGTGGCTTAAAAGATTGCTAGATACTTATGAACCACTCCAATCGAGTTTAATGCCGATTGAAAGCCTTGAACAACCAAGCTTATCTCAAATGAGCTCTCTTGGAAGGTAATTCACACATCACTCGGATTGTTACCTCTCTTCCGATGGATATCTGTTCTTTGAGTTTTTCTTCGGTTTTCTTGAGAGATTTGTCGAAGCGAGAGGACCTATCTTTCCATTCTTCCAAAAGTTCCTTCTGGTCTTTTTGAACCTTGGGAATCTTCCTTACAATTCTGCGAGAAAAATAAAATAAATGAAACAATTCGCTTCCGAAACTCAGTGGCACGATCGTCTCCGGGTTAGTCAAACAACAACAACAACATCAAGAGAAACTCGGAGGAGAGGACATCATCTTTTAATCTTCTAAGAGGATTTCAAATTTGCTAGGTACAAAACCAGAGGTTTTCTAAGCTGTGCGGGAACATTGACAACAGGGTAAATGTAAGAGATTGTCTGGAAATGTAACGATCGTATATATCACTTCGGAATACAGCAAAGAAATTCAATAAAAACAACTTCCACAGTACTTGGGGCGTGTTAGGACTGTTTCAAAGCGATCCGAAGGGTTTTAGTTTCACTGTTTTCCTGCCCGTATAATATAATGTTCATGGCCCCCAAGGCACTTGCGACACCTGTGACTGTCCCTCTCAAATGCTTAAATTCCTTTAAAAAATGTAATGCTAATTGTAAGAAAAGGTGTAAATAATAAAGATTGTTGTTGTTGTTGTTGTTGAGTAAAATATCAAGGTAATATGTCAGTTACTTACCCGTCCATGCGGTCTTTGACCTTCTCCAACACATCATCCCATCGCGTTTCGCAGTCTTCTGCGTCCTGTCGAAGAACTTTGTTTTGCTCCTCAGAAAAGGCAGGATCCTTACACAACTTATAGGCAGAATCTGTTGCTTCTGTAAATCTTGGCTCGTAGTCATTTAGTCGCTTAGAGAATTGCTACGAAGGAAAAAAGAAGCGGGAAATCGTGCTTAATAACCAAGTCATCCAACGAGATAAACACTGCAATTTGACTAAGTAAAGTGAAGACTGGCTACATGGTCTTTGACGTACTATATAACGGAGCGATCTCTTGATGACTTCCGTAAAAAGTCATCGACGTAATCAAAGTAAGTATGCAGAAAGTATGCAGTAAGATTCCAAAGCAAAAGCATAGTACAAGCGTCCAGCGGAAGAAGACGCATATAAGTCAAGTCAAGACTAATTTTGGTTTAGTCATGTTTCTTGTGGAGCATTTTCACATGACGTCACGGCGACCATATTGGTGTTCCAAAAACAATGGAACGGCGGCCATATTGGTATACAAAACAAAATTCTGTGGGAGTTAAACTCTTTCTTATGTAAACACTTTTTTGTGTGCTGGTCACGTAAGTGAAAATGCTCTATAATTGGTCCCAATCTCGAAGGCCGAGAAATAGAAAGCAAAACTAGTTTGCCCATGACTTTTAGCTAACAAACAGTATTTAAAAGCCATTGTTAAACATTTCTTATGATACCTTCATGTCTTCCTTTTGCTTGATTAACGTTTTTAGATCACTTTCAATGGGATCCATGGCCTCAAGTTCTTTATCTCGTAGTGTTATCCAGTCCTTCACCGCTTGTAAGTTTACCCGGCATCCCGCGAGCTCCCCAGCTTTCTTTTGCTCTTCATCCCAGATTAGTTTCTTTATTCTACACAAAAGGAATCGACAGTCTCAACGTTAGAATCCCGGTCTTCGTTTTCAAGGTTTTGTTATTACTTAACTGGATTACTGATCAATCTATTAAATCAATCAATCAATCAAAAATTTTCATAGAAATGTCAGCAAAACAAAGGCACAAAGAATTGGTTTCAAGGGCTACAAAACCAACAGTGATTACATAGCTTTTGTAGAAACGTTATAATAGACTGACTCGTGCAGCTGGAAACGTCACGTGTGGGCAATTCTTAAACAGGCAGCAAAAAGCTTCCCAGAAAGCCTTCGTTCAGCTATTGGTAAGATATCTGACGTAGTCAAAAGAGCTTCTGCGAACGACTTCGTAGACTCCCATTTAGTCCCTTAAAGGCCATTGTCGTTACCTATTCTTCTTGGTGTCTTTGTTCTTGTTCAAAGTACGCCAGAGATCTCTAACGTTATCCATGTCTTCGGCGATTTCTTCCCGTTGATCCTCTTTTGTATTCTTGTCGCTAATAAGCTCTTCGAAGTCTCTATCCAGATCACTGTAACGTTTGTCATAGGAAGGTAGCTCTCTTTCAAGATTCTACAGCGAGATAAAAGCAATGAAAGTTTAAATCCACGCTGCGAAACGCACTTTGATTAAATGTAGCCTGCTGATCAACGCCTTGCTTAAGGAATGTCATCGTTGAACAGCTTATCTTCTGTTTTCTAATTTTATGGTTTTCCTTAGTTATATCACAATGTAAATGCTTTCAACTCACCGCAATTTTGCCTTCTTTCTCCTTAAGAGTTGCAATGTTGTCACTGTCAGATTCTTCGGGCAGTTTGTCATCTTGATCCTTTATCCATCTACAAAGACGCAATATCGACTACGTTTGCACACCTGACCATATTGCATTAAATTCAAACTACGACTAATGGACATAGCTAAATGGTAAAGAATGTGAAGAATGGGCTGGAGTGAGTGGCGAGAAATGTTACTGAATGTACCAGAGAGTTTAACTTTCTTTCACGGCCATAACGCCTTCAAGTCGGACAACTGAGGAACAGTGGCCTCCAGATTCACGATCGCATTAGATCCGCGAATTTTGACCATGGTGGTAAACCAGATTAACAGCCAGAGAAAAACAATGAACCGATAGGACAGGGGAGGAACACAGATGCCACGAAACATAAACTAAATAAGGACAGCGATCATCTGTACAAATAAAGAGACCTGCCCGTCAACAAGAACAACAAAAACAACAACATTAACAACAACATTAACAACAACAACAACACGAATCAGGGCTTCAATGAAATTTGAATTTCAAGCTCCGCATTAACACTTGCGATGATAATCTAAATAACTAAACTGATTTTTCTTTTGCAACTGGCGTTGTTGCTATTATGTTCTCACCACAGTCTAGATGCAAAACATTTCTGTCACTAGTCATCCAGTACTTACGCCTTTATTTTATCTGCCTCGTTACTCCAATCCTGTAGTCTTCCATCTAATACAATTCCATCGGGTTCTGCTGCTGCCTGGACAACGTTCTCGTCAACGGACACAATAACTTCGTCTACTGGGCTGCTGAACAGTCTTGGCTCCTGCTCAACCAGCTGAACGCGAGGTTGAGGTGCGACGTAAGCGAAAGCTTTTATCTGAATTGAAACAACAATCGAACATTTTGATCCTGGATAACTATGGGCACGAGTAAAATAGAAAAATCGCTATACAGTCTACAACGTACACGTTTTCTCTATATGTGCATACTTTAGGGTGTGTAGAGTACATGAGATGAAAAGCTTTGGCTTCAAAAAGCAGCGCGAGTCTTCACTTGATCAGAATTTACACGTTGTGACGTAGAAACGCAGATGTGCACAGGAATGATTCTGTTAATTAGCAGATTGGACAGTTCAAGCTTCTTGAATTCTCTGAAAACTTACGCTAAGATGCACAACCGTTTTGGGAGAAGGAAAAAATACACAACCTGCCTTTGGCTGGTCCCAGTTATTCAAAAGGTGGATAACACTATCCACCGGATAAATCACTATCCAGTGTACGATGGAAGGTTTTATCCATTCTTTGAACAACCAGAGCATGGACGACAACATGAATATGGTTATGTTTGGAAAGTGAAGATATTTATTGTCAATGCAACTAACCCTTTCCTCCTCTTTCTTTCGTTTTTCCTCAGCCTCCTTCCTTTTCCTTTCCTCTTCTTCTTGGCGTCTCTTTTCTTCTTCCTGCCGCTTAATTTCTCTCTCTTTCCTCTTTTTTTCCTCTTCCTCGCGCTGCTTCCTTTTCTCTTCCTCCTTCTTTTTTCGTTCCTCTTCCTCCCTCTTCCGTCGCTCTTCTTGCTCTCTTTTCCGTCGTTCTTGTTCTTCCTTCCGTTTCCTATCCTCCTCCTCTCTTCTCTTTCTTTCTTCTTCCTCTCTTTTTTTCCTTTCTTCTTCCCGCCTCTTACGTTCTTCCTGCTCCTTTCGCTTTCTTTCTTCTTCCTCTCGCTTCCGTCTTTCTTCTTCTTCTTTTCGTGCTTTCTCCTCCTCTTCTCTTCTTTTCCTCGCCTCTTCTTCCCGTCGTTTTCTTTCCTCTTCTTCCTTCCTTTTCCTTTCTTCTTCTTCCTCTCTTCGCAGCCTTTCCTCTTCTTCTCTCCGTTTTCGTTCATCCTCTTCTCTGCGTTTTCTTGCCTCTTCTTCCCGTTTTCTTCTCTCCTCTTCTTCTTTTCGTCTTCTTTGAATCTCTTCCTGTCGTCTCTTTTCCTCTTCCGCTCTCCTCTGCCTTTCTTCCTCTTCCAATTTCTGCCTTTCTTCTTCCAACTTTCTTTGCTCGTCTTCTAATATTCTTAGCCTTTCTTGAATCCTAAAAGTGAACGTAAGGCGGATAACCAAAAGCTATGGCATACGCATTTTGCACTACAACACGACGACTGTACTCATGAATATAGTTACAAATGCTTCCGTCACTTAGCCAAAAACCGTTCAAATGCTAAAATACTCCGGCTATGTACAAACAAGAAAGTAAATGGCAACAGTGTTAAATTCTGGAGCAACTCTACAATTATATTACAATTATAGCCCATTGTAAGAGTTTAATAACTCAATAATGAAGACAATCACGAAGTATTGGTGACTTATGTTAAAATCTACACAATCCAAAATAACTTAAAACATCTCAAATTTCAGGCATTACCTGTCGTGCCTGGAGGTGGCTGACCCGTACAAACCGTCCCATCTTTCGTGCAGTGACTGCATCTCTTTCTGTATTCTAACCCGTTCCTCCAATCCTACACAGGGCTCGGTTGTAAGCTGGTTACCGAGGTCTGTCATCTCGGCGAATTTCGGCTGCTCGTGAAGCAGGTCTGTAATCATCGCCTAAAAAATATGCACAACATGAATCGGTGGACGTTTTCTTTTAAAATTTTGCACATTTCTCTTTGCGCTGGTACCATATGCTCAAGACAAAGAGTAATGTAGGTCACATTTAGACAATAATAACACTCAAAGAAGGTTATCTGCGTGGACATTCCGCTTTGGTGCCAAGTACGTCCACTGTTTAAGTAAAATCCTGAAACATACATCTGGTTTTTGTTATTTTTATTTTCGTTTGGCTGTGTAGTTTTCGATCCCTATGTCGTATGTAATGTATTGGAAGAACTTTCAAACTCATTTCTAGTGATTGAGAGTTCGAGGAATGGACCACGGGGTAAAACCAACCTGAGCATCTTCACTTTGTCCCTTTACATAACTAATCAAAATGAGGACTTCGAAGTAAGATTTTTTTAACTTCGTACCGCAGAAAGATATTTCTTTTTTACGGAACGTATAGCTATCCATATTTTGTCATGCCTTCTGTTGACCCAATTTCCCTTAAAGAAACCCAGGCGTGTATGGATGTTCTAGCAAATAATCTATAAAGGTGATCAAAATTACCTTTTTGTTTAGCTGCAAAACGTGCTCTGATGAAGGATTGTCTGTTCCTCCCACTTAGCAATCGGGCGGGACTCCTCATCGGACAGCAGAAGAAAGTGTATGATTTTGAGGCTTTTGCAGATGATTTAGGCAACAGATCCGGTAATCGACCAAAAGTCCAGAGAGAGCATTGACAAGGACAAAATCAATCGTCTGAGCGATGGGCAAGGGTCATCGACAAGATGAATAATCACAATGCTAAGTAATAACAATGCTCTATATGTAAATTATCACAAGTTAAATCCTGAGTATGGGCAATGACTTCGTCTCTGTATACCAGGCGCTAAATGCAGTTTGCTAACCTTGAAAAAAGCATAAGTAGCCAAAACTAGTACACAAATTAAAATCATTTAGCACAATTAAAATGTGAATGTCGTTTTATTATTTATACGCGTGATTCAAGTGATCAACGTTTTTCGGGAACTTATCAGTAACCTGGTTTGTGATTGTTATTGATTTAAATTGCGATAGTTATATCTTAAAAAAACAATACGCAAAGAAAATGAATGGAGAACAAAAACTTATTAATGCTCTCCGTCGAACGTGAAAAGAAGTCGCGCAGATAATACAGTACTACACCGGTTTTTTTTCTTTTTCCATTCATACAAGGTCCGTGTCATTCCCCCTGTATCTAAACAACTACGATGAGTGCCAGTCTCCTCGTAGATTTTAAGAACTATTGAGTCGTAGTAATAAATATGCCCGATCTAAAATTCTGTGGTGGACCATTCAGGAAACACACATCCCTCATCAAAGCATACAAGTAATAAAATTGTTATGATATTACTTACAGGCTCGAAGAAGAACTTTTGAATTTGGAGAAAACTGCAGGGAATTTTACTACCTGGGAAGCGACCCAGCTTGTAGACAATCCAAGAGGAGATATTCGAAAAGTTGAAAGTATGCTGTGAGTCAAGAAATAGCTCCCGATCTGGATACACTTGAAACAGCCAAAGAAAGGAGGAGCCAAGGTGTTTTTTATTGATAGTGTTTTCTTTACACACCTCTCCATAGGCAGCCACCCTAAAACAAGGACTTAAAATTTCCAATTTTTAATACGGCCTGTAGGGGGATGAATCCCCCGTCTACGGTTAGCATAGCGAGCACATAGTTTCAGCCGACATTGTCCTTGAAACGCCGTTTTTTTTTTATTCATGCAGGTGTGTTTTCAACTGTCAGGGAAGCATAGAGAATAAACTAGGGCGTTATCTGTACACTCGTACTCCAACGCCAAAACCTTCCTGTTTTCTTCTATCGTTTCTCTTTTCTGTTTGTCTGATTACTTTCGACACTATAATGCTAATGCACTTCGTCATCTTTTCTGCAGGATTTGAAAGAGGACGTGGCTCCTGCTGGATCCATCAAATTGATGAATTTCTTCAAGAACTCGGACACTTTGCTCCGATTTATACTTGATTTACCTGACGAAGATCACGGGGATAGTTGAGCGCGAGTCTGAATTGCTCGAGAAACGTTGGAACAAAGTAAAGAATGACGCCAATTCAAGAGAGCTAAGGTTTGTGAATACGATGAAATTAAATTTAAGCGAACGGAGCTGGGGGTACAGAGCTTTGAAGCGCTTTAGTAAGACTTAATCCTTCCAGTGCCTTCCCCACACAGGATTATCTAAGGCTATAATACGAGCACAGTGGGACTGACCTGCAATGGCCGGTTGTTTTCACTTCGTACTGCAGAAGCCAGTGCTATCTTGGGCCATCTGTGGGTCTCAAACAGACTTAATTTTACTGTTTCTATGTTTCATTATCTCTTATGGCAGAGTTCGAAGAAGCGTACAGAACCATACAGAAGGGTCAAAAAGCCTTGTTGGATGAATAGGAAGAACTCTTGTAACTCCACTCTCAAGTGGATAGCTGATTCTTCTGCGCGGTGCAAAGCGCAAGATAAGACTGCCCAGATCTCGACTTATGTTAAAATCTACACAATCCAAAATAACTTAAAACATCTCAAATTTCAGGCATTACCTGTCGTGCCTGGAGGTGGCTGACCCGTACAAACCGTCCCATCTTTCGTGCAGTGACTGCATCTCTTTCTGTATTCTAACCCGTTCCTCCAATCCTACACAGGGCTCGGTTGTAAGCTGGTTACCGAGGTCTGTCATCTCGGCGAATTTCGGCTGCTCGTGAAGCAGGTCTGTAATCATCGCCTAAAAAATATGCACAACACGAATCGGTGGAACGTTTCCTTTTAAAATTTTGCACATTTCTCTTTGCGCTGGTACCATATGCTCAAGACAAAGAGTAATGTAGGTCACATTTAGACAATAATAACACTCAAAGAAGGTTATCTGCGTGGACATTCCGCTTTGGTGCCAAGTACGTCCACTGTTTAAGTAAAATCCTGAAACATACATCTGGTTTTTGTTATTTTTATTTTCGTTTGGCTGTGTAGTTTTCGATCCCTATGTCGTATGTAATGTATTGGAAGAACTTTCAAACTCATTTCTAATGATTGAGAGTTCGAGGAATGGACCACGGGGTAAAACCAACCTGAGCATCTTCACTTTGTCCCTTTACATAACTAATGTCATATCCGATTGGCTCGTATGACTCCACGAGGGTCTCCTTCTCAACCAGCCAGGTCTCCAGAGGCACAGTCTTAATTGACCACATCTTCATCTTTTCCAGCTGCTCCCCTTCCAGTTGTTCAATTTGCTTATCCAATCTGGAAGAAAAGAAACGTCGTCGGCCTTTCAGGTAAGAATTACCATGATTACTAACTCGTGTTGCTTAGAGATCGTTTCTCCAAACTTCTTACAAAACCGTGGTTTTTACGACAGAAGGTGCTAAAAAGTTTAATAGACCTGGCGCATTCTTAGGAACGAATGCTGACGTGACGCTTTACGACAAGCTGGCGAGAAATGAAAAAATCTTAATCACGGTGAGCAACTATCGCAAACCCACCACGAAACAAAACCAGCTCTTACCAAGGATTTCATTTCCTGGCACCTTTTACAAATCAGAACACAAATAATGTATCTTTTCATTTACGTTGACGAGCCTGCTTAGATAAATCTAAAACTCAACTCAATGGAAAGCTTTTTTAACAAACAGAGCTCGTACCTGTTTCTGGTGGCCTCTGTAATTGAAAGGAGTCCTTGCCATTGTCCAATGATTGATGCTTTCTCGTTAGTTACCAGAGTTTTTTCCTGGTCCCGCATGTTGAGGTCGTGAGCAATCTTTTCTCCAAGTTGATCAAGTTTATCCATCTGTTTATCGTACTGTTTAATTTCCTTCATTAGATCCTAAAAAAAAATTTCTCTCAGCGCAAGGATAAAAACAATAAATTAAGTCAACATCAGCCCGGACATGTAATGAAATATCTGTGTTCTCATCTTTCAAGAAATTTATCATTGAGTAGACTAGTATTTCCTGACTGGTTCAATATAATACAATGTAATTATATAAAATGACAAGATGTAGCTCTCGCTAAGGACCAATGAGCAACCATTCAAAACAAATTCTAATTGGGATCTTAAAAAAAACGGAGTCATGTTTTGTGCACGTCACTTTTTTGTAGTGAAGTATTCAAAACAACGTCAGTCAAATGTCTTAAATTTTGACGTAAATATTGCTTTGATTGCTTTTTGCTCACTGGCGGTGACAAAGTTGGCTCATTGGCCGATGTTGAGTTTACTCTCGTGTGGATCGCTGGCCGATAGTTCGCAACAGTTGTCGTTTGTTTTATCTTTGCTTTGATTGAATTCAGTTTTAAGAGGTTTCTTAGTTTCTTTGATTGCTTTATGCCCGCTGGGGTTGGTTAGATTTGGCACGCTGGCCGAGTTTGGCACAGTGGCCGAGTACTCTTTTGGCTCGCTGGCCGATTGTTGAGCTTGCTAGCTCTATAAATATACCACAGTGGCACTTACCTAAAGTACACTCACGCAGAATTGGAAATAAAACCAAACAAAACTTACAAAAGCAGGTGAAAATTACGTTGCAGCGACAATCAGAACCATGCGGGCTCAGTTGACGTTACAATCTCTGCGTGCTACGATTGGTCCGTTGCAAGACAATCGACCTCTCTTCCACTACGTCATTGAAATGTCAGGAATCTTACCTTACAATCAGGAATCTTTCCTTACAAACATGTCTCTTGATCACTCGAGATTTTTTCCGCTCACACAGTACTTTCGCAAGGCTCTATAATGCTGCCGCCTCGCCAGGCCGCCAGCCTCGCGTCTTAGCTGGGCTGGCTCGTTGGCAATAATTAGTTCTTATTAACCGAGCCGGAGGAATTCCTTTTTATTCAATTTTTAAACTCTTTGTACATAATTTTAAGGTAATTTTTAAATTTTTATCATGTAGTCTTAATTTCACACAGAGCTCCTTTTG
This sequence comes from Platygyra sinensis, assembly GCA_019787425.1. Taxonomy (NCBI): domain Eukaryota; kingdom Metazoa; phylum Cnidaria; class Anthozoa; order Scleractinia; family Merulinidae; genus Platygyra; species Platygyra sinensis. The sequence continues at coordinate 50,272 of JAHPZR010056056.1, read as the reverse complement.
ACATCCTGCCTTAATAAAGACGACTAGTACTTCCATTGTTGTCTTTATTGCGTTAAATAAATCATTGCTAAAATTTTCTTTTTCTAACCTCAATTTCTTGCCTCTGAGCCCGTGCATGGTCGAGATCTGGGGCAGTCTTATCTTGCGCTTGCACACGCGCGGAAGAATCAGCTATCCACTTGAGAGTGGAGTTACAAGAGTTCTTCCATTCATCCAACAAGGCTTTTTGACCCTTCTGTATGGTTCTGTGCGCTTCTTCGACTCTGCCATAAGAGATAATGAAACATAGAAACAGTAAAATTAAGTCTGTTGAGACCCACAGATGGCCCAGATAGCACTGGCTTCTGCAGTACGAAGTGAAAACAACCGGCCATTGCAGGTCAGTCCCACTGTGCTCGTATTATAGCCTTAGATAATCCTGTGTGGGGAGGCACTGGAAGGATTAAGTCTTACTAAAGCGCTCTTACTAAATTTACAGCTCGTTCGCTTAAATTTAATTTCATCGTATTCACAAACCTTAGCTCTCTTGAATTGGCGTCATTCTTTACTTTGTTCCAACGTTTCTCGAGCAATTCAGACTCGCGCTCAACTATCCCGTGATCTTCGTCAGGTAAATCAGTATAATCGAGCAAAGTGTCCGAGTTCTTGAGAAATTCATCAATTTGAGGATCCAGCAGGGCCACGTCCTCTTTCAAATCCTGCAGAAAGATGACGAAGTGCATTAGCATTATAGTGTCGAAAGTAATCAGACAAAAGAAAAGAGAAACGATAGAAGAAAACAGGAAGGTTTTGCGTTGGAGTACGAGTGTACAGATAACGCCCTGTTTATTTCTATGCTTCCCTGACAGTTGAAACACACTGCATGATAAAAAAAAACGGCGTTCAAGGACAATGTCGGCTGAAACTATGTGGCTAGCAACCGTAGACGGGGGATTCATCCCCCTACAGGCGTATTAAAAATTGGAATTTTAAGTCCTTGTTTAGGGTGGCTGCCTATGGAGAGGGTGTAAAGAAAACACTATCAAAAAAAACCACCTTGGCCTCCTTTCTTTGCTGTTCAAGTGTATCCAGATCGGGAGCTATTTCTTGCTCACAGATACTTTCAACTTTCGAAATCTCCTCTTGGATTGTCACAAGCTGGTCGTTCCAGGTAGTAAAATTCCCTGCAGTTTTCTCCAAATTCAAAAGTTCTTCTTCGAGCCTGTAAGTAATATCATAACAATTTTATTACTTGTATGCTTTGATGAGGGATGTGTGTTTCCTGAATGGTCCACCACAGGAATTTAGATCGGGCATATTATTACTACGACTCAATAGTTCTAAAATCTACGAGGAGACTGGCACTCATCGTAGTTGTTTAGATACAGGGGGAATGACACGGACCTTGTATGAATGGAAAAAGAAAAAAAACCGGTGTAGTACTGTATTATCTGCGCGACTTCTTTTCACGTTCGACGGAGAGCATTAATAAGTTTGTTCTCCATTCATTTTCTTTGCGTATTGTTTTTTAAGATATAACTATCGCAATTTAAATCAATAACAATCACAAACCAGGTTACTGATAAGTTCCCGAAAAACGTTGATCACTTGAATCACGCGTAATAAATAATAAAACGACATTCACATTTTAATTGTGCTAAATGATTTTAATTTGTGTACTAGTTTGGCTACTTATGCTTTTTCAAGGTTAGCAAACTGCATTTAGCGCCTGGTATACAGAGACGAAGTCATTGCCCATACTCAGGATTTAACTTGTGATAATTTACATATAGAGCATTGTTATTACTTAGCATTGTGATTATTCATCTTGTCGATGACCCTTGCCCATCGCTCAAGACGATTGATTTTGTCCTTGTCAATGCTCTCTCTGGACTTTTGGTCGATTACCGGATCTGTTGCTAAATCATCTGCAAAAGCCTCAAAATCATACACTTTCTTCTGCTGTCCGATGAGGAGTCCCGCCGATTGCTAAGTGGGAGGAAACAGACAAATCCTTCATCAGAGCACGTTTGCAGCTAAACAAAAAGGTAATTTTGATCACCTTTATAGATTATTTGCTAGACTCCATACACGCTGGGTTTCTTTAAGGGAATTGGGCACAGAAGGCATGACAAAATATGGATAGCTATACGTTCCGTAAAAAAGAAATATCTTTCGTACGAGTTAAAAAAATCTTACTTCGAAGTCCTCATTTTGTCGTTTGACAGTCTCCAAGTCGTCTCCTATTGGTTCAAGTCTGTCTGCCTCCCTCTCTGCTTTACGTAAAAAGCTGTCAAAACTGCTCAGTCTTTCCTCCCATTCGTGAAGTTTGTCTCTCCTCTCCCTTTGCAACCTTTTGGAAGCTTCGCCCAGCCTTGAATAAAATAGAAAATAAGAGAACCCCGAGTTAAGCAAGGACAAATGAAAGGATGGCTTTCCTTAAAGCGGCAAGATGGCAATATAGCAAAGACAGCATTGACATATACCTAACAATGTTCAAAGGCAAAGCAAATACCGTCCATCCTGCATGTACAATATGTTGGTATAATTAGAAGTCAAGATCTCCTCGAACTTAGAACCTGATTTGATCTGAAGTCTTTAATTTTTCCATCTCGGAACATAGGCCAATGACAAAGCGAACTTAGAATGTTTCGATGAAAAAAAAGTTTTGTTTCAAAGATAACTAGTTAATGTATGCGCCATCTCTGAACACACCTTTCCTTTCTTAACGCCATAAAATCCTTGACTCGGTCCCAGCGCGCTGTCAATGAATCGAGATGCTCGTCCACCTCATCTTTGCGTTTCTTGGTGAGCTTAGGATCCTTTCTGACTTTTTCGCCCAATGTAATTGTGTCAATCATCTGAGGCGTGTTCAGTTCTACTTCGTTTGCAAATATCTACGATAACAGAGCAACACCAGAAGTTGACAAAGATGCAATTGGCTTAGGTGGGTATGAATATTTTCGAACTGCATTGATACTGAAAAACGTTCTTCTTTAAATCAAATGATAGTCGCTTTTGACGGGCACCATCGTGACACAGTTGAAGGATAACTTGTTACGCAATGGTAATAGAGAACTGAGTAGAGTCGAAATCAATCTGTAATCATTTGAGTTGTTGCAAAATCGATTTGCACATCACCTGTATGATACAGTCCGAATTGGAAGACACGAAGTCTTATTACCAATTAATAAAAAAAAAACAACTTCCGAGAAAAGAAGAATAGCTAAGTTATGAAAGGAAGGGAATATTTGCAGCAAAAAACTGACGAGGAGGCGTAATTTCTTGGTGATTGAAGCCAAGGTTGTGATGGTTTGAATTAAACTACAACCTTAAATGCGACTGGTTGATTTTAACTACAACTTTGAATGCGATTGGATTATTGAACTGTCCAATAACAAGCTGTCCGATAGCATATTGGCGGATAACGACGTGGCAAGTGAATTAGTGGAAAAAAGAGTTTATTACACCCATCACGGTCGAGGAAATTGTAGTTTTTATGATTAATATAGTAATAAATCATTTTAACAAAGACCGTTGAAATCCCTCAAAGTGATGTCCATGATTCCAGTTAACAAACCAAATTATTTTGGGCTGTGTGATTGGTTTCTATAGAATCAGTCGAAGAAGAAGAATCAGTCGAAGAAGAAGAAGAAGAAGAAGAAGAATCAGTCGAAGAAGAAGAAGAAGAATCAGTTGAAGAAGAAGAGGAAGAATCAGTGAAGAAGAAGAATCAGTCGAAGAAGAAGAAGAAGAATCAGTCGAAGAAGAAGAAGAAGAAGAATCAGTAGAAGAAGAAGAAGAAGAAGAATCAGTAGAAGAAGAAGAAGAAGAAGTAGAAGAATCAGTAGAAGAAGAAGAAGAAGAAGAAGAAGAAGAAGACCAGCCGTACTTGGTACAGCATGGAATGCAGGACAAGATAAGCCAAACATAAGTTGCTAAGAGCTTACCTCAAACGCATCTTCCTGCCTTCTTACAGTCTCTAGGTTATTTCCTACTGGATCATCAATAACCGATATTTGGCCTTCCAGCTTATCTAGTGCCAGTCCCGATCTTTCTGAACGAATCCTCCAGCGTTCCAAAGTATCCTGTTGTTGTCGTTCCAATTTGTCCAGATTTTCCTCCATTCTTAAAAAGAGAGACCCACCACACTTAACGTGTTCAGGTATTAACAGCTGAAACAGTTCGCCTCAACTTGTGTCAGTACAGCTCACCACCACCACCACCACCTCTACTTACACCTCAACCTCTATGAACATGGTCATCAATAATGATTCTTCCAGAACTAATCATAAATAACGTGATTACATTTTTCCGTTCAGGACAATGGTGAAGCCAAGCAAAGTGAGTGACTTAAAGATACTGCAATCAAAATGGTGTTATTGGACAAATAGGCGAAAAAAAGTAACGGGAGTGGATTTGGGAGCTCTTTCTTTTTTACTCGCGTCAAAATTCGCCACTTGTCCCAGCTCCCTTTGTAAGCCGTCTAGGCAGACTATTTGTCAAGGTAAAAACAATTTGGCCACTAAAGAGAATACTCAGTTACCTGGCTTGTTGGGCATCGGCGAGGTTAACCAGGTCGTTCCAGTTTTCATTGCAGATTACAGTTTCCTCGCGCACATTTCTTCTTTCTTCTTCGCCAAGACATGGGTCGGACACTAGGTTGCTACTAAACTCATTTAGATAGGTGACTTTTTCTTGATACAACGGAGCATCTTTGATAACGTCCTATTTTACAATGGGAACAAACGGCAAAGTTACATGTATTTAACTCTGAAATAAATCTCAACATGATTGTTTTATTTTTCTGAAACTGATGCAGCTGCCATTTCAGTACCAGACTAGGACTTGATCATGCCAGGAGTTGTTGCGACATTTTTCAAACTTACCTGTTTCCACAAAATACTTCCATTTTAACGAATAATTACGTGATGGTTAGAATGCATATTTTGAGTAAAAAAGGCACCCAAAAGTTTGTACAGCAAGAGGAAAAAAAATAAAGTATTCTTTTCTCGCCGCAAAGGCATCTACAGGTTGACCACTTTTAACAAATGGAGATTTTAATGCGGCTGGTTATTTCCTAATTAAGACACAATGGAAACAGAAAAGCTTCTGCCGCAAGACAATAGATGAACAAAATAACATCAACAAACCTGAAAGTCGTCCATTTGTTCTAAAGCGGAGTCCACATCACTTGCAAGTCTTATCGGTGATTCAACTTTAACTCTTGTCTTTGTCACCCATACACTGACTTCATCGAGGCCCTCATGCCACTTTTTCAGTTTGTCCTCTTGCTGCATCTTGAGTTTCTGGATCGTATCATCAATTCTGGGATAAGAGAGAAAGCGTGTTCATGTTTAAATTGGTAAAGAGGCTCAATGGAGAAGCAGACTTGTTATGCCCCTCAGTTCAGTTCAAAATGTTGTTCATAGAGTAGAATAGAAAACGCCAAAAACATTATTCAGTGAGGATTTTGGAAAAAACATTCTAAACATCTTTTTTTTTTGCATTATCATACTTTTGCCACTATCTCTCCCTCAACGGGGGTATCGAACTTTTCATGTGTTGGTATTATACAAACGCTTGGGCGGATTTACCAAATGCAGCTACAGATCGACTGAAAGTGAAAACAAGTCATAGAAGTTGCTTGTTAGACTTGCTCATTAAGAATGATGAAAGCTCAGTTCACAAATATGATAAATATCTTACTACCTTTCGGCCTTCCACGAAACTAGCTCCTCTAGATTATCCCACCGGTGACCAAGATCCAGGACCTCTTTCTGTATAGCGGTCCTGTCGTCCTCTGGAAGTTCAGAGTCTTTCAAAAGTCTGTCCCCAGTCTCCAGAGCGTCGCTAACTTCGCGTTGATGGGATAACATCTCGTTGTTGAAATCCTGCAATGATCGATCGATCAATCAATCAGTCAGTCAGTCAGTCAGTCAGTCAGTCGGTCAGTCAGTCAGTCGATGAATCAATCAATCAGTCAATCAACTAATGAGTCAGTCAATCACTCAACCTATCTGTTTCTCATAAAGTCAATCAGCCTGTAACTTGACTGATCTATCAACCGATCAATGAATCTCAGAATCGATCAATTAATCAATCAGTCAGAAGATCAATCGAACCAAAGCTTCATTGATGTTTAATGTGTTTCAAAAACTCCGAAATATTAAAGACTAGTCACTTAGAGAAGGGGATTATCTATTCCTATCCTCATAAATTTGGATTTGATGGACTATCAACATCGCAAAATGTGTCCTCGGGTAAATTCCTGGAAACAGTTCTTTTGCAATACTAACATAATAATGGGAAGTGAAGAGTTACCTCAAGATCATTTTTTTGCTTCTTCACGGTGTCGAGATCAGGAGCGATTTCAAACTGGGTGTTCACTCTGTTCTCTGCTAATGAAATCCAGATCATGAGGGGATCTATCTTCCTTCTCCAATTTTGGGTCTTGTCTAAGTGTTGCTGTTCCTTTTCAAGAAGTAGAACTTGGACACTAGAGAGATCAAACGTCATGATTTGAGCTGAGATACATGGAGAGAAAAGCCTGGAGTAAAATCAGCTTTCATCAAACAACTTCCTTGTTGACATCGAAGACAAAATAAGTCTGATATTAAGGTGTTTCTTACTTCATTCTTCGAAAGACCAAAGCAGAATGAATATCGTCGAATTAATGCTGCATTTTTGACACGCACAAATGCACCGCGAAGAGAGATAAAACAAGCAGGGGCCTGCTCTACAGTTAAGTCACAAAGATAAGCATTGAATCTGAAAGAATTTTGTAAAGCATTTCTCGGCTAGAAAGACACAATTAGTAATAGTTAGTAGTTATTACCTATAAACCTTTTTATATCGACCAACCAACCTTTGCTGTTTCCCGGAGGTCAAATTAGCAAGCTTATTCCAGTCGTCATGAAGTGCGATCATTTTTTCGTGGACTAGTTTCCTGTCCCCTTCAGGGATGGAATGGTCCTCGATGATCTGATTTCCCTCGTCAATGGTTTCGTTTACTTCGTCTTGTTTACCTACCAAATCTTTTACTAAATCCTACAAACAGAAAGTCAAATGAGAATCAACAAGAACAGAGTACCTGGAAAAACGTTTGAAAATGTCATAAGGTAAGTGAAGTTATGACAGGCCACGTCCTTTCTAACAACAACAGCAATAGCAACAACAACAACAACAACAACAACAACATTTGATTACTGTACATTTCTTTTTTTATTTGCTATCTTCCACGGCCTATCAAAACAAAGCATTAGACAGAAGACCTAATAAACTTTTTTTCAAACTAACAGCCAATTTTAGGTTTTGATGGAGGAAACCTCTGTAAAGCACCCTTGAACGAGGTACAGCGTAGGTAACCTGAATAAAAATTTACTCTACCACTGGTCAGGTCGGGACGACACCCATGAAAAACTCAGGACCGTTTTTGTTGAAATCATAGCGAACTAAACTAAAGCCAGAGGTAAACGCCTCCTTTGCTAAAACGTGGGTCCACATTTTGGAAATATTTGTTATTTATAGTCCATATCCAAGCTTACCTCGATAACGCTTTGCTGTCTTTTTATACCTCCAAATGATGACTCGGGGGAGGTCGGTCGGGAACGCAGCCTTACATATTTGTCGTTCACCCATTCATGGAGAGTGTCGCATCGCTCGTGCCAAGTCGAAATGTTTCTTTGTTTTGCTTGAGAAGCCCCAAGCTCGACGCCGAGTCTGCAATACCACACAAAAGTTAGAACAGCCAAACAAAACCTGTCATTGAGTAATGCGTGTCCCTGAAAGTCATTCAAGCTTATATTATCTCGCGAGGGAGATCACTGACACCAAGTCAAACGTTATAAAGGTCCAAGTTTCTTTTTGTTTTTTTTTTCCTACTATTCGGCAGGCAGCTTACCTGAGTACGAACTATGAATGTACCTGGCGTATTCCTCTTGAGATCCTTTCATGAGGGCCTTCCATTTTTCTTCTAGGAGCACAACATCATCAGAAACAGCTTGACGACTACGGTCACTCAGGTCTTTGTTCGATGACAACTTTCTGCCGTAATCCAAAGTGTTATTCAACTCAGATTCGGTATGATCAAGGTCCTTTGTTAGTTCCTAAAGAGCAACATGACAAAATGTCTTTTGAGTTAACCCTTTTCCTTTCAATATACACGTAAGAAGATGTTCCAACTAGTCCATTAATTTTTTTGTCCTGAGTTACAGTAGTATTGTTTAACGGTTTTTAACAGCTCATTGACACAATTTTCACCAAACAACGAAATATCAAGTGACAAAATGAAAAAAAAAGGCATTTGATGAACTGCATGGAATTTTCCCTCGACTGCCATAAACCTTTGCTTTTGCTTTAAGCCCCGAGTCACTCGCTCACTCAAGCAATCAAACGACTCTCTAATTTACGTTTTTCCGCCCTCGATGCCGCTTATGTACAATAGGCCATTTCCGAGTTCTCTTTAGCCTCTGTGTTAAAACGAGATCTTTTTTGCAAAACCATTCCTAGAAAATATTTTTCCTATACAGGTTCTTTTTCATGGATGATGAACTCATTTTCATATAATAGATTTTGCACGAAGACTCGTTTTGAAACAGAGGCGCTATGTATCTAAGAAATGGCCTGATGTCGAGGTAGTCCCATACAACTACAAGAAGCGCCAGAACCATTAAAGTACATTGGAAAATGACTCTGCATTTAATAGCACGCGATAAAGTATTGCTACCGTTTCTCTCTTATTATACAAACACCAAACATTTTGGCGCACTTTTTTCTTTTGACCATGCATATGGCACAGAACCACACCTTGAGCTTGGTGTAACAACTTTCTATCTCATCATGAGTCTTGGCTTTCTTTCCCTCTTGCACTATTGCATCAGCAGCGTCCATGTCAGTATTTACAATGTTGCATTTCTCGCGCCAAACTTCCATAATTTTCTTTTCAGCATTCATTGCTTCCAAGCGTCCTTGCAGTCTATGTATAAACATCACAAAATAAAAATTTTAATAATGTTAAATAATAATACCTGGCAATTTTGTTAAAGGACAAAATAGATTATGGTACTCATCCTATATACGTTTTTTACGTTCTTTGAGAATAATTTTACATCGGATATTTTAGCGTATCAGGATCGGCTACGAAGCTCAGCTTATTTGTGACAGCATTGTCGCATAGTTCAATTGGGACGAACTTCATTTTCACAAATACAGTGGAAATTTTGAGAATGAGCGTTTTTCATGTCATTATTCAAATCGGTTTTCCCGCTAGTTGGGAATTCACAGTACCTACATTGCACCTCGCTACTCTACACTAAAGTACATTTATGGAGTTCAGGCGCCGATTAATGAAAAAGTAGAGCAAAAAAATTATTTTACATTGGTATATGCATCAGCGGGTGATTTCATAAGAAAATTCCAAATTTACGACATCGTCAGAACAATCGCGTAGTAGAAATGGCTTCATTTGCATGTCAGATTTGCAATATTGCAAAAGCGTGTCTAGTCTAATTAATAACAAAGCAAAGCTTAAATTTGTAAAACAATATATCAATAATTCTAGGTTGCATCATGTCCACTCGATAATAATCTATTACGAATAATCATGCATGAGGAAATATACCTCATTACCAAAGGAGTTTGCAATGTCTGGTGTTGATTCTCGTTGAATGTCATCATTTCATTTATTTATTTAAAGAATGTCTGCCTCTGTAAAGAGTAGGTACTACAGTGAAACAAGAGTTGGGTTTCATTTTGTACTTGATTTAATTTACAACACTGGCATAACCTACTTTCCTTTGGGAGATTATCTGTCTGTCAGTTATTAGTTTGTGATTTCGTATTTGAACTTAACTACATGCTGTCTTTCAGGAAAAAATTTTGAATGGGTTAAATAAGAAGATGAAAAATATTCATTCTTGAAAATTTGACACCAAAAAAGATTGTTTGACGAAAGAGTCATGTCTTCATTGTTTATCTAAACAAAATACTTCACAATTGCTTGGTTAATTAAGATAAGCAGTGGGTATATATGTTGTTTACCTGAGCACCTCTTCATCACTGGCTCGCTCCATGCTCAAGAAGTCTCCCTCCAGCTGATCTAAGTCCCGTTTGACATTCGCCCTGACACCTTTATCGAGGGCGTCATCCTCCAAAAGTTCCTTTCCATATGAAAAGCCGTCACTTATTTGGGGTTTCGATGCTTGCAGTTTATCTTTGCACTCCTACATACAACATGAACTCGTAAGTGGAATACAATCAACAGACGAGACGGATGGCTTCTGATATATTTCTCAAGAACTTTCTCCAGTTACGGGTTGCTAGTTTCGTTAGCAAGATTCTTTGAAGTTTTTCTGGCAGCTTTAATAGTTCGAGGTGTATTTGGGATAGTGTTCTTTTTACTCAGCCCATACCTCTAAAAGTCAGTCATACAGTAGTTAAATATGTCTTAGCGAAGTACACTAGGATATGAAATGAAATAGGAGGATGAAAAGAGTAAACGAAAAAAGAGAAAGCATTGATGGAAATAATCATGGTTTGTAAAAGGTGCGGATATACTTAGTTAGCCCAGTGAAATACGTTTTTAAAATAACAAAAATAGTCAAGCAACAAACAAACAAACAAAACAGTGTCCCTGTTAAGGGAACGCTTTACGATAATAGACTACAAATCTTACGTTGGCTAAGATAATTTGCTCTTCAAGATCCTTTCCATCTTTTGGTTCTCCCTTTGATTTTAGGTCTGCCATCTTATCTTCACAATCGCTCATCAACTCCTTAATGCGAATGGTCCAATTCTCCCAGTTTTGCAGCTTTTGCTTTTCACCTTGTTCTTTAAGAGCTTCTTCCAATCTGTAGAGTTTTCCGAACAACATAGGTACATACTTTATAAACGATGATCACGTAAGTTCATGTAAGATCTTACGTAAGTGTTGTGCTAAATTGAAACTACGATTAGACTTTATTAATGACGCATAAATAGTGTGAGTATGAACGTAAGTGGTGTCAAGTAGCAAGTACAATGTAAGTGTAAATGTAAGTACAAAATTAGTACTGTAAACTATGTCAGCGTTAGTCTTGTAAATAAAATTGTTAAAAAAAAAGTTAATGACGAGTTTTTCCGAAACTAGTTATCAATACCATGTGCTTTACGTGGCTATCATTTAGAGATCGTCTTCAATTTTAACAATTTTCTCTATGCTTAATTTTTTTTTAATTATTTTTGCTGCAGCAGCTATCGAGAAACACATTTGTGACATGTTCAGGCTTCCCTGTGCAATGGTCTATCACAAAATTACAGGTTAGTGGTGAACGCAATACTAAAGAAAGGATAGGGAACGGAACGTACGGTCAGACCAAAGGAAGAAAGCAAGTGGAATAGTGTTCCGCTAATGTACTTCATAAAACTTAAGGTGATACCTCTTGCGCTCATCGTCATTAGCCTGTTCCAGTTTCATGAGGTCTTCTTTGAGATGATGGACGTCTTGCCTAATCTTTGCCTTGTTGTCTTCATCGATCATGTCATCTTCTAGCAAGTGCGATCCATATTCAAGACCATCGGTAATCACGGGTTTGGCAGACTGTAACTCTTCTTGAAATTTCTGCAACGAAGGATATATACACATGGCTTAAAAATCATACAGCATCTAATAAAAGCAGCATGCGTACATGCGACAAAAGAATGAAAAGAAAGCAACACGTAAATTCACATGATTCTGCGACTCTCGGAGAACAAGCTAGCCTGGAGATTTTCTTTGGCGCTATCTCGCACTCGGACTTCCTGCTTGTATATTGCGGCTCGCGCTAACTCTCCCTCTCGCCCCGTTTCACCACCCCCAATTCATCAAACCGCCTTTTATGCAGGCCAGAAATGGAAGTATGCAGGCAAGCTAATAAAACACTAACAGTTTGTGGGAGTAGTTTCCTTGTCACATAGACAAGCGCCAAGGTGACAACCCAACCATATAATAGTTGTTCCAACGCCAAGTCCTTACAGAATGAACGTTAAGTTAGGGAGAATTGTTCAATTTAAATCATTATTAAAAACTAACCTCGGCTAGAACGATCTGATCTTCAACTTCTGTCTTATCTTGTGGTTCTCCCTTGGACTTGAGATCTCCAAGCTTTTCGTGGCACTTTTTCTCTACCTCGGTTATACGAATGATCCATATCTCCCACTGTTTCAGCTTCTGCTCCTTCTCCTCGTTTTGTCGGACATATAATTGCTCCAGCCTTGAAAAGAAAAAACAAACAAACATATCAACAAACAAAAACTACAAAACAGACCGTTTAGATAGAAAGTCTTAAACGACAGCGGTACAAGTAAAGATGCAGATCAATTCTAATAGAGGGCCTACACGTCGAATTCATTGAACCAAGTATTGCTAAGGTGACTTTTCTCTATAAGTGAGTAGTGTATTTTACTTCTTTAAAGTTGTACCAGAAAGAGCCTACAAAGGAGGTTCATAACGAACGTTGAATGATTACGCTGTTTTCGATTAAAACGTACTAACTCTGGGAATTATACATATACCCTAGGTATGCACCATACCTTATTTTTTCTTTGAGGGCTTCCTCTTTGAGATCCTTCAGGGTTCGTTCTATGTCAATCACATCTTCCTGAATCTTTTGCTTTTCGTCTGCATCAGTGAGATCGTCGTCGACCAACTGCTCGCCGTAGTCTAAGGCGAACCTTATTTCAGGCTCTGAACTCTGTAGACTGTCTTCACAATCCTGTTGGACACAAAAGAATCAGTCAGGTTCTGCCGTGTAACAGAGAACCCTGAGGTTGCTGTCGTTCGGTGTTAGATTAAAGAGCGGTCTTCGTTGAAAGTGCACGATCGGGAGGTGCGACCATTCCCAGCATTGAAGAAACTTCTAATTTGAGACATCAAAAGCCAACTTTTAACACGGACATCTTTATTGGCTGTTAGCAGCCTAGTTAATGCTCTTTCTACTGTATCAGCCGAGTAAAACAAGGTATTAAATCGTTATCTAGGACTGGGATCGCATCATATTGACAAAATAGTTTCGAACGGATAGGTCTCGAATACTCTATCGGGGCAGGTAGGAAGCTGTCGACCAAATTGAAGAAACAACCTCCCAACATCCTCTGACATTGCAAAATCCTTTTGGAACAGTCTAGTGTCGAATTCGTTTGATCACAATATGGCGCAACAAGCCCAACTATGTCTACAATCAGATTGTTGAAAAAGAAATGGCTTTGAAAGGGCTTCTAAGATTGGCATTTTCATTTTTGATAAACCAACAAACAATATAAAATTGGCATCTGTTTTATTTGTTAATTTAATTTGATTTAATTTTTGTTTATTGTTGATACCTTCGCCTTGGCTACTAGTTCCTCCACGTTGTTGATTGAGGGATCTTCGGCCTTTAGTTCGTCCAAATGGCCTCGTTTCAAGGCAAGAATTGATCTTAGTTTCAACTTCCAAGTCTCCCATTTCCCTAACTTATCCTTCTTGTCAGTGTCATACTGGACGGCGAGAACTTCCAACCTTTACGAATCCAAACAAAGTAAATGCTTTTGACAAGAGGGATAAAATCAAAGGTCATACACAAGTGAGTCGAGGCCTTGGTAAATCAAGGTTTTCATACTAGTTTCTCGGTATAAACAAACACATTTTCATGTAAGAGGATGAAACGTAGACAACTATGGCTCCTCTAGGACCAATTACAGACCAATTATTTATATTTTTCATGCAAGCTCTTGATTCATCTTGCAGCAAATGAACACTGAAGAAATATAGCTTCCATACACCACCTTGAAAAAAGGGCTAATCCTTCCTGGTGATTTCACGGTTAAGATAATTGTTCACTTAATTGAAAGGCTGTTCATCGACTAACGCAGATGCTTCTCATTTCATTGCGACATACCTGTGCGGCTTAACAATTTATTACCTGCCCTGCTCATCAGCGTTATCCTTCTCCATTTTGTCCATATTGTATTCTACGTCATTGACGTCTTTCTTGATGTCGGCCTTTACATCGTCATCGATGACATCATCATCCAGTAACAGCTTTCCATAATCAAGACCCTCATTGACCACGGGCTTTGCAGCCTCTAACTCTTCCTTGCATTCCTGCATGAATAAAAGGAATTTGGTTTCCTTTCCTTCCTTTCTTTTGTTGTTGTATGCTGTTTTTAACGTACAACAGACGAAACTGCCGGGGTAATGCTTCTAAAGACTGGCTGAGTGCAAGCTTAAAGATTGGATTAGAGAAAGCGTAAGTTTTTCTTACGTTTGCGCCGAAACAACTGTGGTATGTTGAAAGCTTTGAGCAATGCCAAAAGGCAAAAATCTACGTCAACTTGTTTGGTTTGCGGCTTTAGCCGTATGCAGACTACTTTAAAATCACTCCTCTTCAACACCATGCATGCCGGAGCAGCCCTTAAACCGATCAAACAATCACGACATGTATGATCCTGGTTTACCCTGACATTCCTTGACAAACACTGACTAACCTTTGCTAGGATCATTTGCTCCTCGACGTCTTTCTTGTTTTGTGGTTCACCAGCCGATTTTAGGGCTGCAGCCTTTTCTTGACATTGGTATTGTAGGTTTCTAATTCGAATAATCCATACTTCCCACCTCTCAATTTTCTCCACTTTATCCTGTTCTTGTTTCAGACTCAAGCTCTCTAACCTTGAAAAGGATGATTCGGGAAAAAAAGATCAAATTATTCACTAATATGATACCTTCAAGGATGCGAGTGAAAATTTGCTGTCCCGATTGACAGTCGTACCTTGTGACCGAAACTTACTCTTTCTCGTAATCATTTAATTCCAATTTAAGGTTTTTAAATCCCTCGCCGATCTCTTTTACATCTTTCTGTATAGCCTCCTTGTCCGACGGATCAACATTTTTGTCACCGATCAGTTTGTCAGCGTTCTTAAACGCTTCCTGGATCTCTGGTACTGATTCTGCGATCTCAGATGAGCATTCCTGTGGGAACAAATAAACTAAATTTAACGTGATGAAAACATGTACATTATTCATTTCAGTTATTTATCGTTTCGCATTGATAACTTCTACTGGTTTTAATGAACTCTTCTCAGTTAAACATGTCACAATAGCTTCATAGCTAACTTGATAGAGCTCCTGCATTGGAATCACACGGGCCATCGGTGTTGGAATATAACGACAAAGATCTTGAACTCCTTCTTAAGGCAGTCATAGGCTTGAGTACACTATAGTCAAAACGGGTTTCCAGAATCGTAGGTAATCACTTTACGAATATTTTGTTGGAATTTCTTTCGCTGTAATGAAGCATCTTAAAGTGCCCCTGTGATCAAAAAAATCACTTCCTTTTTTTCTTGAGATTCTGAAAGTGTGTCTGCTTAACACTTGACTGGCAAAATTCTGACCTTTCATTTTTATCCAAAGGCTGTTTACTTTGAGTGTAAATTTTGGATTTCACGATCCGCCATTACTCACGTTCAAACCTGACCGATTTGACCTCAGAGGGTTGGATTCGGGAAAAGTGATGTCAAAGGCTCACCAGCTTAAAATTTCAGCGTGTGAACGCAGCTTATTATGTATGCAAAGTGCGAGTTTAAAAGTGTGAAAGCCCAAAACTCCCGTGCTGCATATTAGTTCTGAAGCGTACACACGCATTGCATTCTTAAACTAGTGAGCCTTTGACGTCATTTTCTCCTCTATCCAGCTCTCTAGAGAACTTAAATTTAGTAATGGCGGATCATTAAATAGGAAAGTTCCAGTTAAAATAAACAGGTGCCTTTTTTAAATCAAGGATTAAAACTTGGGTCACTTAGTGTTTAGTAAACATAGTTTTGAAATTCAAAGAAAAAAAATAATTTATTTTTTGTCACAGGGGCACTTAAAACCAACGGAAGAGGTCAGTGACAACGAAAAAAGTTCTCCATATCGTTTCAAATTCTGTCTCGTGGTTAAAAAGGAAATAACCCCATTGAACTTTGTGTTCTCTACAATGAACAATCTTAAGCTACACCTACGTACCTTTCCGTGGCCGTCCCTTGTTTTCAAGAGACGCCACAGAGGCCAAATTGGTTCCCAGACGACGACCATTCCCTGATTTAGATAATGCACTCTGTTCTTATGTAAATCGTTTCCCCTTTATTGGAAACACATATACTACCGATTTCAAAATACTATAAAACACTTAACAATGGCTATTTGTGTGACTTACCCGTGTGATTTCAAGCTGTTCTTGTACTTTCTTTGGCTCCTTAGGAATTCCTTGACCCTTGACCTTGTTGAACTTCCCTCTTGTCTTCTTATATTTGGAATTCAACTTGTCCCGCCAGTCCCTCCACTTCTTCATCTTCTCCAGCTTTTTTTCATCCTCTGCGTACGCTTCTGACAACAAAGCATTTAACCTGAAATAAGTCAGATAAATACAATTACGTTAGTGTGAAGATGATATTCATCGCTCATTCTTTAGGAAATAGTTCTTTTCTGATTAGTTGAGGAGTGTAAGAATGACGGGGCCTCACCTGTATAAACAAATATAAACAAACTAAAATGTAAAAGGTTTCACACGATCGTAAGAGTGCTCGATGCAAATACATGCAGAGCGAAATACTAATTCAAGATAGAAATTGTAACACAGTTACTCGAGTTTCACGCACGAAGGACTGATGATCACTTCGTGCGTGAAACTCGAGTAACTGTGTTACAATTTCTATCTTGAATTAGTATAGACAAATATACGTACTTACGTAAATAAATCACTCCTCCAAGCTAATTGCCATTCAATCAATCAATCGATCAAACAATTAACCATATCAATCGGCCGGTCAGTCAATCAATCGATCAATCAAATAACCATATCAATCGGTCGGTCAATCAATCAACCAATCAAATAGCCATATCAATAGCCCTTTTCATGGTTAACTTTGCTCATTTGCATTACAATGAAATCTAGCATGCATGCGAGGCAATTTCGGGCTATTTTGTACTTTTAGCCCGAAAATGCCTCGCATTCACGTTGGACTACATTGTAATGCAAATGAGAAAAATTAACCGTGAAAAGGGCTATTGGTCGGTCAATCAATCAATCAATCAATCAATCGATCGAATCAATCAATCAATCAATCAATCGATCGATCGATCGATCAATCAATCAATCAACTTATGAGTAAGTCACTCATTCAATCTATCTATTTCTCACAAAGTCAGGTGGTCACTTTGTGTGTTCGTAATATACCCATAGATGAGTCCAGCACCGGTATCGCAGAGGTCATGGGTCTAAATCCTCTTCAGGCCCGAATTTTCTTTCAGGCTTTTTAATTTCACAGCTGCTAATCATTTAAGCAATAGACCACAAATTTCTATGGGTTATAAGCTGATAAACCACGCGGGATGTTGGTAGAACACGAGAAGAATTGGTAAACCACGAGCAGCAGGCGAGTGGTTTACGAATTCTTCGAGTGTTCTACCAACATCCAAGCGGTTTATCAGCCTATAACCCATAGAAAACTTGTGGTCTATTGCTTTTATATAATAATTCAGAAGACGCACGATTTTTCCGTGGTTTTTCCGGCACAATAACCCACAGCTGATTGACCAATCAGAGCGCGCGCATTGATTTGGTTATGATTTAACAAATTGATGTCAGTTTTATGCGTCTGTCCTGTTATTGATCATGAATTTCGTCATAACATTGTCAAAGTAGTGTGGATCCACGAGGCGATAGCCGAGTGGATCCGCAGACTACTTTGACAATGTTATGACGAAATTCATTGTCAATAACAGGACAGATGCATTAAAAACTGACATTTTGTTTTTTACGATGACAAATTGTCGAATTGCCCGCTCTCGCTCGCTGACGCGTCGCATGAATTTCAAATTTATGTGTCTGTCCGCATATGGACAATAAAATTTAACCAATGAGCGCGCGTGAATTTCTGCAGTTATCGTAAAAATAAATCTTTATATCTTTCCCCGCAGTTCAAATATATGATCTTTCATTTATTCATTTATATATACGCTCATCTTTAGAACCATTTCTGACCTGTCTTGCTCGTCGTTGATGTCTTTCTGTAGAATTTGGAATTCCTGTCCAAGACTGTCCATGTCCTGCTCTATTTTATTCTTCTCCTCTTCAGTAAGCTGTTTATCCCCAAGAAGCTCATTGCCGTAATCGTAACCAGACTGAATCTCAGGAAAAGCAGACACGATGTCGTTCGAACAGTCCTATAAGGAAGAGTTATAATTGGATGTAAACGCGTTTTTCTTACACTGAGGTCCCCTAAACTCATATATATTCCACATATTTTATATCTGATGAAAGAGTAGGTCACCAGGAGGCCCACATGAATAACCTATAGAATCCTTGCAACTGAATTTGACGAAGAAGAGTTGACGGAGAGGACGTGAGGGAGAGGACGTGGAGGGGGTAGCGAGGGTGTGAGTAAGCGAGAACCGAGTGACCGAGTGTGCAACTGCGCTCGTAATTAAAAAAAAAACAAATCAACCTTGTCTGACCTAGCCACGTCAATATAAAATGTTTTCACCTGTATCTCCTGTAGTTCTTTTTGTATTTCGGGGGTGGTTTGGGGATCTTTCGATTTAATCCCATCAAGTTTTGATCGGCTGTCATCTATTATCCTTGATGCATTCCTTGTAATCTCGCCCCACTTCTCCAGCTTTTCCGTTCTTTCAGTGTCTTCCCGAGAAACTGCGTCCTCCAGTCTGCAAGATCAAAAATGAAAAATTAATGTAGTAGTTAGTCTTATCCAAACTCCCTTTTCAACCAGTCAAGCTACAGAAAAAAATGTAACGTCCGGAATCCGAGGATAGACACTCAGGGCGACTTGCTAGCAACGCCAAAACGGGAAAAAGAAAATGAAAGTAAAAACTACATAGAGCTCAGTATTAACCCCCCCCCCCTCCCAGTCAGCTGGGCACAAACCAAATGGTTCATGACGAATACCCGAACACAAAGAACGCGATTCATTCTGCAGAAAGAGTGATCTATGCGACGTTGTGTAAAAGCATGAAGCTAGTACTCCCGAAGTTATAAAACTTGCTCCACAGAAAATTGGGCGTGCTTTAACTTAGCTGTCGAAATTTACATTTTAGTTTATCAATCGTAAGGATTGTAGCAACTTTGACCGAGTTTGTTTTACACAAAAGGAGACAGCCGAAGCTAACATTAAACATTCCAAAAACCCGCTGTACTGGTCGAGTAAACGGAATAGTCAATTAGCTTCGTTTTACAGGAATCAGAAAGTCAATGCAACACCTATCTCTCCAATTACCCTACCAGGCTAAGATGACAATATGTACAGCGAGTACAGATAATTTCGAAATTCGAATTCCTATGCATGATTATTATCACAATCCTTCCAAGACCATTACCTCGTTACTTCATCAATGGTGTTCTTCTTGAGATCCTCGTATCTGTCTTCGATATCATGTACGTCCTTCGCCAGTTGATCTTTCTGATTTACATCAAGATTCCCACTTTGTAAAGACTATTCCCGCTGTCCGTAACTCTTGTCACTTCCGGATCAAGGGCACGGACGTCATCGGACAAAGCCTATGAGAACGATAACGAAAAAGGACACGTTGAAGTATCAACTGATTCACAGGGTTATGGCTATTTCCTTCTGGTTTACTTAAGGCCTCCCATTATCTTGACGGTGACTGACACAATTATCACATCCAAAATCCACGTTCAATAAATTCACCATTCGAAAGATTATAAAGAAAAAAAATTTGAAAAGTCATCCCTCACCTCTGCGGAAGCTAGACGATCTTTAAAATGGTCCGGTCTATGATCTTGTTCTTGATTACGCAGCTTTTCCTCGCACAAGTCTAGTTTTTCGTTCAAGTCATCTCGTTTCGCCTCCCAATCCCGGATCTTGTTTCGCTTTTCCATCTCCACGTAAAGGTCATCAAGGCTATGAATAATGAAACGGTGACAAGAATAAGGTAACTGTAAAATACTGAATACAGAAAGAAACCATCTATCCAGGATTATGAATTTTATTGAAAGCGATGATGCCTTTTTTATCTCTTAGTTTTGGTATAGGCAGTGAAAAACACCTTAAAACGTGAAGTAAATACGTACTGAGCTCCTAAATTAGCACATTATATTGGAAACCGGGGCAAGGAAATTATACCAAAGACTATTTGCGTTTTTATTGTCTCTCAAAGACACGTTAGAAATACATACATGTGCAGTATGTCTGATGATCAGGTTACACATTCTCTTGAGGCATCGCCTAAATTAGTTTCAAACAGGCGAAGAGAATCGAAAGTAGACATGCATGTACTTAGATTGCTAGTATGGTAACACGCAGAGAACACAAACCTCTCTTGTTCGTCGTCAACAAAGTTTCTCAGCTCGTCATAGTTTTCCTGCAGCTGGACCATGTCACGTGAGATATTTTCTTTCTCGTTTTCGTCAAACAGATCGTCTTGCGTCAACTCTCGTCCGTATAATATGACGTCCTGAGGAGAGGCTCCCCTGCCTTCAATTGAGAATCACATTCCTACCAAAAAAGACCATAAAGTTTTCAAACAAGGCAACCTGTGTCTGCAAACTGGAGATATGTACGTATAGCACTAGGATGTTGAGTTTTCTCAGTTCTATAGGGAGTGCTTTTGTATTAGTCTAGATTTTTTTCAACATTATAATTACACAGCGAACAATCAAGACGTGTTGAGCATGTCTTTACCTTTACAATGCTCTGCTGTTCTCTAATCTCCTGCAAATCTTTGGTGCTCCTCTAGATCTTAAACTGTCCAACGTTTGTGTGCCATTTCTCAAGACAAGCATGATAGCGTTACTTTTGTCCTGTAACTTGGCAAGTTTAGATTCTTTCTCGGCCTCTTTGTCTGAGCTGAAAAGGAAATAAAGCACAAAACGAAAGAGAAATCTCGATAAACATCTCGTCTTTTTCAAGCCGAAAGGGCTGTTTGATTATGTTAATCAAATCATTTCCAAAAACTACTGAAAACATTACTAAGCACCGGCACTATATCACTGAGCACAAGCAATGCAAACAAAATTCATGTAATTTACTTCTTCGCAGTCTTGCGAGCTTCAACGTAATATCGCCTTTGTTGGCAATTTCGATCAAAATTTCATTTCAGAAATGAAGACTCTGTTTGTGTACAAAGTGGCTGCGTACAAACATCTCGCAATTGGTATTGAGCCTATACCAGAGTACATGTCTATGAAACAAAAAATTGTTCGCATGATTCAAGATTCAGTTTATTTGCCTTTTTAGCTAATATACTAATTATTTATAAGTATTTCAATGTATGACGAGGTGACCTCTAGAACCACTAGGCTTTTAGTTGAGGCCATCTCGTACCCAACAATATACGGTTACAACTTGAAGATAGTGCTACAGTATGCGGCTTTGCCAGTTCAGTAATTATTTTACTAAAATCTCTAGCAGTTTTTTCTTAAAAGAGATAAATCCTATGTTTGTCAAAACAGATATAAGCAATAATAAGTGCATTAAGCCAGTATTGGAAAGTTCAAAAAGAGGCTACTTTATTGCTTTACGTATTTCAGGCTGAAAATATTATGGGATGAAAAGTCAAACCTGTCAACTTGATCAATATCAACATCTTGTCCATCGGCAAAATCAATCAAATAGTGTACGTTGGGTTGCGTTTCCACAACATGCTGTACTTTCGGCTGTAAATAAAAACATAAATGAAGAAAATATGCTAATAATAATTATGTTGCCATAAACTGCAACAGATAATGACGCCTTCTGTCTGACAGACAGAACACCGACCTTAACAGATTATGGAGAAAGAACCAACAAGAAGCATGTGACATCTTGCTAATTGTATTTAGTAGAATTCTACTAGTATACTACAATAATGCAAATGCTGCAACCTGATTGGTTGAGCTACTCGTATACTATCAGCCATTAGAGTGCAGTGGCTGCCAGTCGTCCATGAAATGCGATGTTTTTATAGTTTTTCCTTTTTTGGAAGGAATTTTAGATGAAAACGGGTAATTGAATTCCTGAGAAGACTAAAAGAAGCACATTTACGGTTTCTTGACTTTAAAAACTTGAAAATATTGAAAATGCGGGTACGCGCGTAAACAACTGCAAATTTGCCAAGGACAGTTTGATATACGTGCAACTTTGTTTAAGGGTAAAGTTCAATAATGCGTGGGAAAATCATTGGAAACCGTTTTTTGCGTTAATTTCAGTTAGAATTCTACTAAAACAATTAGATTATTCGCTCCCGATTTCTATGAGGCGATAGTTGATTCGGCCTACGGCCTCATCAGCTATCACCTTCTAGAAATCTCAAGCTCATAATCTAATTGTTAAATAGTTCGGTTATATTTTGAACAGGGAAACAGAATCAGGGCAGACTTTACTTCATGTAGAATCGCTTACTTGTATTTCCAATGTGCTGAACTCTGAAGGAGCCGACTGTATATCGTTCTGCTCTATTTGGACGAGCACTTCTGATTCAACGCTCTCTTCAGTTGGGGTAGATTGTGACAACTTGTCCTGGAGACTGCAAAAGAATATGCCGGGTCATTTAGAGATAGTGCTGTTTATTGCGAGGATTTCAAAATAAGTTGTCTCTGTTTAAAGTTTCAGATACAAATACATGGTGTGGTATTCCTGTCACCATCGATCAGGCTACGAGTAAAGCTATGTCGTTCAAGTCTGCATTCTACCATTTTGAAGAAAATTACGTTTTTACAAAACCCCAATAAAACAGCCGAAATATGGACGATTCATTTGCTGAGTGGATTTTTTGTTTTGGTTTGTTTGTTTGCTTGTTTTAATTTGGTTGTTATAATAAATACCTTCTCTTGTGCCGGATGAATCGCAGTGAGGTGAGCCAAGGCAAACCGAAACCAAAATCCTTTGCTCATTTACATTTGTATGTTTTTCATTCTTAATATGACGTCTTGGCTTTTTGAATTTGAATCTTTTATGTACTTTGTGTGTTACAGGTATGAGGGGTACTTATTAATTTAACTGTTTATGTTCAAGAGAGCGGGCAGCCACATCAAAAGTTCTGTGATGGAACATCTTATTCATGGGAATGCCCCAAGCCTTTCCTCTCCCTTGTCTTTCCCAGCTGTTCCTTCATCCCTCCCTCTCTTCCTCCTTTAGTCCTGCTTCATCACTCAAAGTGTTTGTAAAGTCGTCGCGTTTTAAGAACTTATAGGCTCTCATGCCGGCATATCTTTATTGTTATTTCTTACTCTGTTCCCTTCTGTAATGCCTCAGTCCGCATCTCATCCCAGTTGGTGTTCAAGTCTTTTAACTTTCCAAGCAGCGCCACACGGTCTTCTTCGTCCATGTATGGCTCCTGGCACAGCTGATCAACTTCACTGATGACTCGATCTATTTCGGGCATTTTTTGCTCAATCCGTGATATGGTGCCCTGAAAATAGTACAAAGAAAAAACACATTCCAGAAACCATATATTATTTTAAATTTCGGAAGAATGACGATGATCTAGTCAAGGAGATTACAAAACGAACTAGAATGCTAACCTCGTGCTGTTTGATCTCGTCCTTGATGGTAGCAGGGTTCGTGCTCTGTCCTCGCGCTGCTATCTCACGTCTTATTTGCATGATCCACGTGATGTAAATGTCAATCTGCTGTTCCCTTGGAGACGAAACAGCTCCACGACACCTGTAGATAACGAAGACCAAACTTTTATCTCAATATTTCTGCTGCCTTAAAAATCCAGAGCTGATTATGGTCGTAAGGACTATTGAGGGAGTGTTGAAGACATCTTTAAAACTTAGAGATAAAAACACTGTCTTTAATGAATTGTGGGTATGAACAGGTGTATGTCAACTGAGTTCGACTGTTTAACTAAATCAGTATAAAATATTCCTCGTTCAGAAAGTAAGACCACGTACCGCTTGTGTAATCTCTGAGAGAGTTTTTCCAGTTTTTCCCATCGTTCGTGAAGAAGCAGTATTTCGTTTTTGATTTCTGTACAGTGGATCTCGTCAGTCTTCTCGTTCTTCATGAGTGCTTCTCCTTTGTCGATCACGTCTTCTACATCCTGACGGTGATTGGAGATGTCCTCCTTGAGAGACTAGGATGGCAAAAGAAGTTAGGAATGAATACTCGGCTACACTAGTGTTACGAGCTACTTTTTAATAAACCTTCCACATGTATGCTCAGTTTTAACCCTGAGCTGGCGTATGAAGTAAGGGAAAGTTCATTTAATATGACAAGGTGGGAGATGAAGATATTGAGCGGGGGAGGGGGGGGGGAGGCTCCGAAAATTTGTATACTTCAAAACCAACAGGAGGGGGGGGGGCTCCTAAAAAAATTGACTTACTAGCGAGGGGGCCGCTAAAGTTTCAAGCTCCGAGTTTCAATATCTTCATCCCCCCCCCTTGTCATATTAAATGACCTTTCCCTAAAAGATTGAAACACTGCAGACTTAGTACTATTGTAAGGCACATGTATTTAGGATCAGTGATCAGACAAATTGCATATGTAATTCTTTGATGCAAAACGATGAGACTGAATGGGAGAACACAAAGATTGTCTGAGATCACCAAAAGGCAAGAGTTGACCTGGATAGCTATTTCGACAGTGGAAGTCAAACCTGCTAAATCAACTTGCACGTTTAACAATCCTGCAAAGGAAGTCACAAGGGTGAGGAGAGAGGGAGGGTTGTTTTTTCTTCTCCGAATACTATGTCGTTCTTTATTGGGTATTTCTATCCCTGTAGGCCTCCAGGAGTCAACCTTCCAGCTGAGAAAACCTTCATAGAAATATTTGAGATGGTCCTAATTCCAAAACTTGCGAAGTCGATAATACTTCATGTCAAACTCCACTGTCGCCGTTATCAATATTCAAGCGTGTCATACTCCTTGACAGCATTATTCCCTGAATGACGTTTAGCGTTACATGTCCACAAAAACACGTTTTTGGAGTTTCTTACCGTTGAAGTCTTGTATTCCTCCAGGGGATCGACAAAACGGCTCGACGTGTCTAGTTTTGTGGAGACGATGTTTTCTACTTGCGAGATATACATGTTGACTTCCTTCAACGCTGCACGATACGCTTCGAGATCTGCCAAGTCCTGCAAAAATATGAAAACGTTTCGCATGAAGTATAATATCGGTAGCTGAAGAACAGGAATTCCTGAGAAACACGAGCTGAAATAAGGAGAGGACAACAAACCCAATACAGGAGCTCGTCTCAGTGCTTTCAGTTATACAATACTGTGCTTAGTTAGCTTAAACACAATTGCGAATCTAAGCCTGCAAAATGCAAAAGAAATTTTCTTGTAAAGGTTTTTAGTCCAAGGCTGTTTTAACTTTTCTTTTGCTAGATTCCAAATATTATGAAGGCGATGGCTTCAGAATGAACAGAGATCTCATTCCAGCATAGCTAATGCATGGCGGCGATAATCTGAGTTTTGCGACCAAATTTCAGATTCTTTTATCTACCCATGGAAATTGTACTAAACTGCAATCAGAAACGTTGAAAAAAACTTACATCTAGTCTCCTTCTCTTTCTTCCTCCTTGAGGAGAGTATTCTCTCAAGCCATGATATAGACTGGTCAGATACATGATGATTAACTTCTTATCTGGCTTATCAACATCGATATCTTATGGATAAAAAAGGAATTCAATAAGTTAATGAGTAATGAGTCCTCAAAGTAAATATGCTATCGGAACTACATTGAGTGTATTTGTTTTAGTACAGTCGCTATTTTTTTAATTGGTAATCTCTGAAAGTTTCGAAAATCTGTTGAAGACACTCGTGTCCCCACAGCATTTCTCGTTCTCCCAAACTTCTACTCGTTATACAATAACTCGATAGAAACACAGTACATGTTTTCTATTTTTCATTTATAAATTATTTAACAAGAGAAGAGGAAGGGTGAGTAATAGAAGTACCTCCCACGACAGACTTTAGGTCCTTGAGAGTTAGTCCTCTCTTTAAAAAATGAGAAGAATTAGCGACCCAATAAAGTAAAAAGAAAAGAGAACGGTAGAAACACTCTCTCACCTGCAGGGTCAAGCAGCTTCGGCACAGAAAATTCTTCGTTGGCCACATTAAAAGCGTGATCAAGATTCGTTCGGTTATCGTTTTGCAAGAGGCTTTCAAATCGAAATAGTTCCGGTCTGAAAAAAAAAACAGGAAGTTGGCTTAAAATTCAAATATACCATAGCGCTGCGGTTCGGGAAAAGATGTATGTTCTAATCTTGTGAAGTACAAATCTTCCACAGATGACTTACTTGTGTGTGTGGATGATGGCGTTGAAGGCCAAACCGTCTCTCCAACTTGAAGTGAAGTCTTTAAGTTTAACAGCATCCTCGTATCTGCAAACAATGCCATCTGGTCAAGACATTGCCGTGCTGAAAGTACGAGTACTTTTCTAGCAGTACGAAAGTTCATATTATAACAAAACAATCAACCCAAACAAAGTGCTTTTAGTATGCTAAAGATTAAAGAAGGGTCAATCTACCCGAAAGATTAATTAGTCCCACCGACAGCCACAGTTACAAATGTACACTGCATTTAGGGCGAACGGTGGCTACGATCACTTATGAGTTTTTTCTTACAATCAGTGAGCCCCTTTGATTCTGAGATGATAGCTGTCAGCAGAAATTGTATGAACTCAGTAGGAAATAGAAAAAGTACAAGTACACCTTTTTGTTGTTGGTGGCCTGATGACTAATCATTAAATAATATGGGACACTAACAGGACTTAAAAAAACATTGGCTGATTGCTTACCCATCGAGGCTTGTCTGACACCAGGAGAGAAGTTTCTTCTCAACTTGAAAATCCTTGACGCTAGCGTCAGAGTCATTCTCTGTCATCACACCTTGAACCTGAGTGGCGGGTTAAATATGCCGGAGTCGTGAGCAGAAAAATGGAAAGGGAATATGGGTGTTGATACAAGCGGGCTTGGGTTAATTGCTGTGTTATGCCTGTATTTCACTCTCAACTATAAATTTATACAACGTTGAGAGACCCCTGAGCTGAATCCAGAGGACAAGAACCTACTTCACGTTCTCGTGTCAAATTGACTGTAAGAAGGTACATCATCTTTAGGTTTGCTCTCGAGGTTTTGCTTAGGTCATCAATGTTACCTCGTACAATGTGTGTACCTTCGGATTAACCTCAGTAAAGGAATGTTGGAGGGGAGGAGTATAGATGTGGTACAAGTTTTGCTTGTTACAAGAGAATGTTGATAGTTCCAACTCGTCAGACCATAACCTCTGGATAAAACTATTGTAATTGCTCTCGCTTAGGGGCTACGAGAGGCGGAGGCCTCCGCTCTGGATACAAGAAGAATCCAAAATTGCATCTGGCCTCCAGTGTGTAAAAAACGAAGGTACGGTGTATATACGCATAAAACAGAGTTTGGACAAGCAAATGTCCACATTGTGCCACAGCTAGTCTTTCCTTACCTGGAACCGTAGAATAATGCTCCAAATGAGTCCAAGTATAGGCGTGCTCTTTCCATCAACAATATCGTAATTGCTGATTCCAACAAGTTTGACCTTAAAATGAATTTTACGATGATGTTTCAATCAGAAACAAGTGACAGAAACGAGAAAAAAAATAGGAAGGTAGAGGTAGACTTAGTTTGAGGGATAAGGCGACAGAAATAGCCATGGAACAATGAAGTACATCCCAAAGGGTGCACGCGTGGCCTATTACACCCTTTTTCAATGTTACGTGCATAGGCGACATCCGGTTTGGCCATCTTTCGACATGGTATGTAAAGGGCTGGTAGACCGTTAAATTGTGAAACGGTCAATTTTTCTGGTTCTTAGGGGAAGAAATGACGAATAAATGATAACTACTGACCTCAAATGGTCGAAGACCATTGCATGTTTCTTGATTTACAGGATTAATCAATCAAAAGATTTTACTGTTGAGCTCTCAATAATTATTTCCGATAGAGGTTTTGCCGCCAACGCATTTAATATTCGAAAGATGTGAACATTCGAAACAGTCGATTTATCTCTCACCGGATGACTTCTTGATACTCCTAGCCTTATTTTTATGTCAAATAAACCCAACTTTCCTGACTAAAAGTTGGGTTCGATAATTAAGATAGCCATTGTGCTTATAGTTTTGACGTGGGCCAGGTTACATGGTATGTCGAAAGATGGCATATCGAAATTTTCGCTTTCGCAAGTAACACCGAAAGCGAGTGTAAATTGCGCTCAAGAAGACTTACTCTGTTTTTCTCTAACAACGTCAATGCCGTGGTCACATTGTTGAGTTTGTGCACACGCATTCGACCTTTCTCTCTTTTCTGTGGAAAGAAAAATCGATGTCATTTAAAAGCAACAGGTTTGAATCTAACTTTGGGTTCAGAGGCGATAAAAGATCATGTGAATATAGAGAAACAAAACTCGCTCAGTTCTTCCAGAGGTCCTTCCTCGGAAAGTTGACCAAAGGACTCGATTAACCAATCAAAGAATTTCATGCATCTTGCTTTTTCGTAATATCGATCATAGAGATAATGTGTGCTTTTACCTACAGTGTAACTTGTGAATAGTTACGAAACTATTATTCGTTGTTTTGTTCTGTTAGTTTTTGCTATTTTTGGTTTAATGAAAGCATTAGAAAAAAAATTTGGTTCCCGAAGATGGAAACAAGGAGTCAAGAACTAGGCTTACCACTGTTTTCCCCAAAAGCACTTCTAGCAGAGAGAGGAGCACGTGACCATCTCGAATCTCCTCTATAAGATCCGTCACTTCTAACGGAGGTACCGCCTGAAGAAAAAACCATAACTCTATATGAGTGAGGCGAATTAGTCAGGAGGAATCAGTGCAAAAATCAGGCCCGATGTTGCGGTTCGTGTTCCCTCATCATTTTGTCGTTCTCCCAAACTTCCACTCGTGTTTCTATAACTCGATAGAAACACGGTACATACTTTCTATTTCAGTCTTAAATAAAAAAAATATTGAACGTAAAAAAGTATATAAATAAGATATAAAATCACGATAAAACTGCAAAATTCTTTTTAATAGTGGTAACATAGCTCTGTGGAATATCGTACCACAGGTAAACCCAAATCTTGATTTTGGTCAAAATCTCCTTAAAAAAGGAAACATTAACAGATTGACATGGGTACCCTTTGCAAAATCATTTGGTAGGCTATGAGCTGATTGTGTGCCAAATTTCACGCTTTTATCACTCTTGTCACTATCAAGTCACTAGGACACCTGACCGATTAGGCACGTTCACATCTCAATTCCCCCACACAGTTGGCAAAACCTTGTGATATATCGTTACATTTGACTGTAACAGGAAGCTTGCCTACTGCTTCATATTGTAGCACGCTTCCTGTGCTACCATATCTCTTGAATAAAGAATGGCTTACCATTGCTAGTTTGGTGTTGATCCATTTTCGAAATGTTTTCTTGTGTATTTCTTCTCTCTCACCTAATTGTTGAAACAGAAATCGCAATAATTCATGTTATTAGCACGCCATCAGAAACAAAACCTAAAACTAGAACTAGCATCATGACCTTAAGACTTTGAGATATCTTACAGTTCACCTTTGAAATATACCTGTGATGCAAACCAAGAGTTATCAGTTACCAGCCTCCCGTGGAGCAGTGTTCTGCACTGAAGCTGACGTCCTCTGAGTTCGATCATCATGATGTATAAAGCGGATTGAAAATAAATGCGAAATGAGGAGGTAGCACTTGGTAAATTCAAGGACATTGTTGTAACTTCTCGGGATTACCCTCGGGATTATCTCGACATAAAATATAATCGTAAAGTAGTGATTATGAAGAGAACTGCTTAACGACAAGCCATCGCTTTTCAAGTAACCTCTCTTGTGGGTACAGCCCAGTTTAGGGGAACACACGCAATCTTTTTTCAAATTAAACTGGCAAGACGTGACCTTCAAGCTCTTCACGACTCAGTCCAAGCACAAATTTTAAATTCTTCTTCAAAAGGCACTCGGCAAACTACAGAAATTGCAATGAACTTTTACCACCTTCTTTCCCATGTTGGAACTAAATTCCCTCTACTGGTTTTTGTGTTTTTCTCTCAGCAGTCCTTCACAGAACTGGTCATTAGACAAAACCTCTTTCAGCCATCAAGCTGAAGGCCACCTGCATTAACTTGTGTTAAATACGACTAGTCTTGTCCAGAAAACTGTTCGGAGCTTCAACGGCGAAGCAGGAGAATACTGTAAACAAACGAATAAGTTTAGAAACAGCCTGTTTCCTGGACTCTTTATCCTATAGACAGGACTGTTTTACTGGGAAATGAACTACTCGTAAAATTCACACGAAACTACATTCGGTTTACGATTAGCGTATTTTCCATATCATCACTAACGAAAATATTAACGTCATTTTTAAACGTTTTTTTTTTACCTTTTTACGGTTGTTTGAGCAAACAGTTAGTTTATTCATATAATAAAAAGAAAATTAAGCGGTGGCTTGAACACATGAATTTTATTTTCTCGTGTAAAAAGAGTATTTTACTCCCTGGCGGGCTCCTTCGTAAAATATTGCTTTCAAGTCGAAAATAAATTAATATCATTGCGCCTCCGGGTATATCCTCTATGTATGTGCACAAAGTAATTGTAAACGTCCTTGCCAGGCTAAAAAAGCAATTCAACATTTCTGAATGAATAACTGTCGGATTGAACAAGAAATGAGTCAGTGGAGTTACCTCGTCCCTTCAGGTATACATATTCCCTCGCCATGCTCGCCATCTTCCCGCCTTTTGTATTGTTAACCCAGTTAAAACGACGTCATATAGTTGCAAACGCGTGAAAAATAGATTCGCGCTTACAACTTCATCAGGCGAGCTGCTCTTAGAAAAAACAAAGAACTCACAAAAAACGAAATAGAAATATAAACAATTGCAAAATAATTATTGAAGAATATACATTTCAAACGTGACAGATCTATGAACACCAGGTGCTACTGGGCTGTTAGCCCTTTGCTGACAGCTTCTCCTAATGTCGAACGCTTTAGCACAATAACAAGCTGGCACTTGTCTGTCAAATGGGATTCCACTACGTTATTTTTTTCTAATTTGTTTTTTGTTAACTATGGGAACTGACGTAACTCAAAATCCATCAGAATTTTCAAATCCTGCAATTATTCTAGTCTTCTTCTTTATGTCTCAAAGTTTCAGTTTTAACATGCACAGCAGGGTAAATAAAAATATTTGGAAAACAGTGGAAAAAACACTTCTTTCGGCTGCCTTAACTCGGGCATTTTAACTTTTCCTTTAAAAAAATTTCAAATTTACCCCAGAATTCAATAGTTGACCATAGTTACATGAACATGAATGTAAGTATGCAAATAAATTAGCGGTAATAAGATCTGCTAAAATAAACATTTTCACACACGAACTGTCTACCTAGTCTTCCACGTCCCAGTGATTTCAATGCTAACCGGGCTGCTGTCAATCAAATTTGATTGGTATTCACTAGACAGAATGATTATGGATTAAGAGCCAACCCTTTTGATTACAAATCGTATTGGACCACACAAAGTCAGTCCTCCACTCATTTGATCACCACTTTTGACTGACTGTAACAAGATATGAGGTATTCCCTCCATAATATCGACCTTGATATCTACTATGCATGCTATACTTGCATTGTACTTTAACAATTAAAGCCTTTTAATTGGAATTAGGACATGAAGGTCAGAAAATAACAAAAGTAATAGATGGCAAAGCACTGTTGGTGTGTGAGATTAGCAGCTTTGTTCGATTCTCTCGAATATCTTTTATGTTGTGGCCGTCGTATATTGGTCCGCTAATTTATCTCAGGCTTTTCACTTTTCATCGAAACGAAAATGCGTTAACAGCAAGATTTCTTCAGTTTCCTTGTTCCTTATTTCCTGTTACTTCTGTTCAAATGATTTTACTGCGTTGTTCTTTCCTTCTCTTTTTTGATAGCCACGTGATTGGCGGCCATGATTTATGAAAAAGAACCATAAAACACGAGTAGCTCTGGGAACGAGGATGCGGATCGGTTAAAAACCAGCCAAACGACATCAGGAGCCCATCACAGGAGCCCATCACCCGGAGCCTCCATCTCTCATACAAACCTTATGAGACAACCTTTGCGCGTATCTTTCTATTTTTAGAAACTGCGGGCTCTTAGATTCGCGCGCACTTTATGCCATACAGTGCAATATAATACAATACGACACAGCACAACACAACTTAACACAGCACAGTGCATTACAATCAATGCACTATACAATGTGCTTTCTTGGAAATTAAAGCTAACTGGGCGAAGACTGTTCTAAAAATAGAAAGATAGGCGCAAAGGTTGACTCAAGGATATATGGGAGATGGAGGCTCTGGGTGATGGGCTCCTGACGACATATACTACTGAACACTACAGTTCTTCCAAAGCCTACGTTTTATCTGATAAAACAAAAAGAACACCTTTTTCTGAGAATTAGCAAAGTCTGAATTAGTCCATAGGTCGTTCATAGAGGGTCTCAATGGGGTTAACCGTTAGCCGTAAAACGGCCAAAAATTTAGCCGTTAGGCGTAAAAATGAAAGAATTTTAACCGTTAACCGTAAAAAAATGTTACCCTTAAAAAAATCTAACCACAAAATAAGGTCTCGAGATCTTTTGTTGAGTCTGATGTGTTACGCTTTTATGTGTTCTGGTAGCCAGAATTACAATCGAAACCGGAAGTGTTGAAAGTGTCTGCATAATTTGTCGCATGGATGTCGTTACGCGAGTTGACAGACGTTTTGACAGCTCTACTATTTTACGACTTTCTCCTCCTTTCATGCTGACTGATTGCGATGGCTATATTAAAAGAGATAGTAAGTCTCTATCGCTATCCAGTACCACAGACTGGAATGTCGTTCAAGGCATAGTTAATAGAGGGGACTGGTTAGGAAGCCCGGCAAACATCAAAAGAGCAAACAAAGACGCCAAGATTTATGTTGAAAGGTCCACGACCCTGCACAATCTTTTGTTTTGCCCTCATACACTATGCATGAATTACGTAACCAACATGTTTCTATTGGTTGGTTCCTCATTTCGGAGTAAACAACTATTGTGTTTTGTGCAGGGTCAGAGCCCAAAAAGCGAACAAAAACATACAACAAAGAACTTTGACGAGTTTCATAACCATTCCCCTCAATTAACTATATTCAAGGATGTAAGGTTTATGACTCCACTTCTTCCCGATGCGCTTTCTAAAGGGGAGGAACAGACTATGAAAGATTGGCTGGAGAACTACCGTCCTGTGCGTCAGAGAACCGTGAGGTGCGAGACTGCAAAAGATAAGGCAGGAACTCTTCCTCCGGCAGTGTATTCAAATGCAAATCCTAATGCCACTGCAAGGGTCTTCTTTCCAGCTGACCAAGTTGAAGAAACGCCCACTGCCTCCTCTGAGATGCGCCCTGTTGTTTCCGATGTGTCCGAGTTGAGTTTCGTAAGCGATGCCACAGTTCCACAGCTAACCCTCGCGTCAACTGCAGATTTTAGCCAGGTGGAGGAGTACGAGAGCGATTCGGATG
The DNA here is from genome assembly GCA_019787425.1 of Platygyra sinensis. Taxonomy (NCBI): domain Eukaryota; kingdom Metazoa; phylum Cnidaria; class Anthozoa; order Scleractinia; family Merulinidae; genus Platygyra; species Platygyra sinensis. Next base: position 16,798 of record JAHPZR010056056.1, on the reverse strand, counting down.
GCAGCGACAATGATGCCGATATTGAGTCAGAAGAACTGGTTATTGGTAAGCCAATAATGTCAAGGTCTGGAAGAGAAGTCCCCGGGGAGTGGGGGGGGGGGGGGGGGTACTTAACAAAGTTTTATACGGGGAGGCTCCGCCCCGAGGTCCAACCCTTACCCTTTCATATACCATTTTGACAGAAAAGGTACCCCTTTTACATACCTTTTATTGAAAAAAGGTACCCCTTTCACATACCTATATTAGGAAGTCTTGTTCTCGTTTTTATGTAGTGCTTAATAAATGAACTTATACAACCTTCAGAGGCGTCTATTCGAAAAATTATAATTAAAGGCCCTTTGAAATACTTAAATGACCGATTTCCCTACCGTTATAGGGGCGTCCAGATTCTGCTCCGAAAAAGGTAAAAAGTTGCTAAGAAATATGCCAAAAAGTTGCTCAAAAGTTGCTCAAATTTGAAAAAGTTGCTCAAAAATTTTGTAAAGTTGCTCGAATGTTTTTAAGACAGCACGTCTAATTTTAATAACAATTGCTTTGTGATCAGGTTAAGGTACAACTAAGGAAAAAAATCGAACAAAAAGTAATAAAAGAAAAAAAAACCGAGGCCTTTTCAGGCTCCACGAGCGAAGCTCCCCTGCTAACTGCAGTTTCAATGGGGTTTACGATTTCTTCGTCCTCGGAAGACAACGTGGCGTCCGCCATTTTGCTTACACACAGTCCGCTGCCCCAGCCTCGTTCCCAGGGCTTTTCCCTTCTCGTGTCGTGTCATGTCCAAAGAGTAATCTAAAACAATGCCTATGTAAATTTTTGGGGGGTAAAAGAGGTGTATTATGGGATTTGTGCAAGTAGAGAATAGGGCATTATAGGTAGTACCCCCCGGGGAAAAGTCAAGGTCTGGACAAAGTTTGATGTTTAGACGTGCGCGAAATGATAACCCAGGCCATACAAACCTGTTAATTAAAGCCTTACCATACATATAGAATTGTTGCCATTTACAAACAAACAAACAAATACGTAAAATTAAATATACTTGTGACACAGGTTATATGTACATGGATCAGTCGTTCTAGTTTATTTTCGTTTAAGTAATTTAAAATTTTATCTTATTTTGGTATTCGTTATGTTTCTCTACTCCAGTAAAAGCATAAAAGTTATATAGTTCACTAAGAATGTACACAAACAAAAATACTTCTTAATTTCATCTCACATTTGCCTAAAGACTTTCAGTATGTTTTACAACAATGGAATTTAATATTTAACTTCCTGAAACAATAGCAATTAATTTTTAACCACTCCCGTTAACCGCAATGGAAAAAAATAACCGTTAGCCGTAAAAAAGCAAAAAAATTAACCGTTAGGCGTAAAAAAGCCAAAATATTAACCGTTAACCGTAAACGCCACTACCCCATTGAGACCCTCTTCATATATTCTCCCGCTTTCGAATTTCCAGAGTTCCTCCGGAATTTCGGGTCAGCGGAAATTCCACTTTATATTGCTGACGATTGCTGACTTATAATAGACGATTGCGGGCTCAGCAGACTCATAACTAAATGCCACTGCAAAACAGCGTGTGTGGAAATGACTAATTGTCGAACGACGGAACTTACCTTGTGTTGACATTTGTGTGATGTGGCGACTGCTTAATATTCCATACGTAAAGTTTGAGAGAAAACAAAAACAACTTGCAATATTATTTAAAAAATGCTGTCTGGGGTTTAAAGTTTGTATTGCAATGGAATAGTTTCCAGCAAAAGAAAATAGATCTTTAACACTCATACATTTTTTATTTGGGTTAACTAATGATGGCTTAGTGAGTGTCTTGATGTCAAGGCCAAATTTTCAAACAATTTACATCTAAATTAACGTGTGTTAAAAACATATGCGTGTAATTAATACAGGCCTGAAATTTTGCTTTCCGAGTAAAGTGCATTGAAAAATAAACGAGGGCAGCCAGCCAATATTTTGTCCAGCCAGAGACAATGATCTAGTCTCTTGATTTTGTACAATACAGGCTTGAAGTTTGCATTCTAAACTAGAAAGCTGGAATGAAAAATAAACGCAAGCAGTTTCCGAATATTTTGCGCAATACAGCTCACCTGGGGTGGTCGCTATGGTTACAAATGGATTATACACCTGTTTCAGTTATCTGATAAAAAGTCCATTTTAATTAGGAAAGATTAAATGCTTTTTTTGACGAATATACGATGACAATCAAAAACCGCACAAATCAATACAGGCCTAGTGTCGCGTGTATTGTCTCGGGCAATTGGAAAAAAGCCTTAGGGTCTTAGCACAAACACCAGAAAATCCTGTTGGCTGTCACGTCCTTAAAGAACTAGTAGTAAGCGAGACAGGTTTTTTAGAATTACTGTTTATTTATGGGCTGCACATTAAGCAAGTGTCGAGGGATAAAAGCAATTTATGAAGGAAAACGGGAGACCTACCCACGTCAAGTCTATAAGTAAAATATTAATCCCCGAGTTAAAGGTTATCTATATATTGGGTCATAAATATTTAACTTGATGAAGTCTGTATCGCAAAGAGCGGAGACTTGACAAGGAAGAGTATTAAATTTGCTGCAACACAGTATTGTGTGATTGAAGCTGTCGCATAAGGTAGAAATTATTTCTACTTGAAAGTATTAGAAACGCGGTTTTGTTGTCTCGCTTGCAGTCTTTGGCCACCCAGAAATGAGAAGAATTCAAACCCTGAACAAGGGATTCTATAGTTGAATTGCTCCAGAGAATGTTGAAAGCGGAAAACGCATTTGAAAAATATGTCCTCTACGTGACTGTATTGAAGCGCAATAAAAGATGAATGTACCTCGTTTCAATCGAACTCTTGAGAATAGAAGGGTCAGTTTACCTCACACTTAGCATAGATTCTGTAAAACATTGTCATTAAGTACAAAAGTATGCAAATTATTTTATAATCTGTGACTTTTCTGCATTGATAGATAATAATGCCGAGGAAAATCTCGATTCGGATTGCCATCCTTTATTTAGTATCTAAAGACTACTGCATTAAGTCGATTTATTTCGACTTCTGACCCAATAACCAGCACCAGGAAAGATGACAAAATTCAAGACAAAAAGCTTTTCCCGTGTACGAAAGATAAACAGCTCATTTTGAGCTGTGATAAACTGCGACTAATTTTAAGCCTATGGAAACGCTGTAACATCTCATTTCTGACTTTCTAAGCCTACTCCTGTTCAATCATCAAGTCATTACTTTCGAACTATCTTCGGGGACGTTAAATTTGTGGTCACAGAGACTAAACGACACAATCATTTCCGCACTATTTGCTAACAGGGCAATTTAAACACGCAGCATCTATTTAAAGTGCACAATTTTAAATACCTGTTCTTTCTCGAATCGTTTGCTTGAAGACAGCAGATTCCCGACCTGAGCTTTTCCTTTCAAGCGAGCCGCTTGTCGCCATCTCGCCACCAAGGGGCCGGCTGCAATGATAACGATTGTTTATTTTAAATTCTCTAATCCTTCTAGCGAACTTTCCAGCTCAGCTATGGAACTCGAACAGCTCTGCTCGCCAGTTACGCGTGGATTCTTCGAATTCCCGAAGTATGTAAATTTTGCATTTGAAAAGCGCCTTTCGAGTTTATCAAATATGTTGGAATAACAAAAGATCAGAAACGAAAACAAACAAAGAAAATCAAGAGGCGGGAAACGCGTCACTGGACACGGACAAAAACAAACTCCCTTGCTGACTTCACGTCATCTCTAAATGTTATAGAGGAAATTGGAATTAAAAGGCAGTCAATAATGTCGTTTGCAATGAGCGGTAAGCGTTAAAAAGATTTACAAACTGTAAAATACCGGGGGTATTTCTTGATCAACAGCTGAGTTCTGACATTTACGAGTTTAATAATAAACAAATTGGTTTGTTGTGTGACCCAAAATTGTCACGCAATACGAAACGAGCGTTGCGTTATTCGTCTGTCAAGCGCTAAACAATCAGGAAAACTGTGCATTGTTAAGTTTTAAAAACATCATCGACAAGTATAAACCATTCCTGTTTTTTCACTTTCCTGAAAGACGTTGCCACTTCTGTCATTGTAGTTACTATTATAAGTTAAACGTCAACAGAAATTGGTCTTCTCTGTCCAGTAACATTTGTCATGCAAACACTTAGTTATCTACTTTGAGCACAGATATAACTCTCTTCTAATACATTATGTGAGAAATTTGTACTCTTTGATCACAAATTTTCTTGTCCTGCATTTTCTACCGCTTGTTATTTTGTGTTTCCTGTTCTAAATACAGGTAAGGGGACCGGG